>CM026165.1:137827-151071 GCA_014825975.1 Bombus haemorrhoidalis
TTTTTTTTTTTTTTTTTTTTTTTTTTTTTTTTTTTTTTTTTTTTTTTTTTTTTTTTTTTTTTTTTTTTTTTTTTTTTTTTTTTTTTTTTTTTTTTTTTTTTTTTTTTTTTTTTTTTTTTTTTTTTTAATAAACTTGCAGTCCTTTGTTATCGCTCGATAACTACTCTTATACTATCATATTTCTATTATGTCTGGTAATTTCAATGCTTCGATCATTTTTATATTTCGTTACATTCAGGAATTCTTTATTTTCCCATCGTTCCAACTGACGAGAATAGGGAATATTCTAAATAGTTCAATTAGTCAAGGTCCATGCAATTATGTAGGATCTCTAGCGGTCTTCTTGTTGAAAACGAAAGGTAATCTTCCGATCGCAGCATCATCTTACAAAAACTATCCTACGCAGCTGTTACTGCTTGCTCTACGCGCAATCTAAAGGTATACATACTTACGCTGTTTTACTCTTCAGGATATATTCTCTCGGACATAACGGCGACAGTTCATTATACAGTCAATATAATAATTAAAGGTAGACCGTGTTAATTTGAAATTTTTTGTTCAATAATATTATAAATATTATTATACTTCTTAATTTAGCTTCTTTAGACTCTTTCGCAAGTTAACGCCATTCCTCGATTTGTCTATTTATTTATTTTAATTTTTTCTTTCTTTCTTTTTTCCTTTCTTTTTTTTGCGCGCGTGTGCTCGCTATTTCCAACGAATATGGGACAATACGCGTGACAATTTGGATAATACGAATTGGGGCTTCGTATGGTCGATAGATCGATCGTTCGTCGAAAGAATTCCAACGACTCATCTGGTATCAGCAACACCCGCTACGATAAGCCAGGTTATGAAACCGCCCACATTTCGAATCGTCCCTCCGCTCGCTTTTCACTGTTCTTCCGCGAATTAGCGTTCACCGTTCCTCTAACCGAATATTTCTCCGGCTTGATCGTTAGAAGTTGGCTTTGTCAAGCTTTTCTCGGAGCACGGTAATCGTTTGTGATCGATTCTCTTCTTTCCTCTCGAATGGTGTGTTCTAATAGTGAAAAGTGAAGAAAAAGTGACTTATGAAGCACAAGAAGAGTACATCCGTTGTTAAATGTATTAAACGTTGCTACTGAAAATACTGAATTCTTATGCAATTTGTCTGAAAATTATAGCATCTCATCGATGTATAATGCCCAGAAGTTCACGTTCAACGTCTATTATATTAATATATACTATTAATATAATAGGGATTATACTAATCGTTACGTTAATGCATGCAAACAGTAATAGTGATAGTTAATTGCAAATTCATAACGCGGCGAAGTTATTTTAAATAGCTTTAAAAAGATTTCAGGCACGAAGATAAAGTTCTATTATCATAATTGACTGACGTCAATTTCTATTAAAGGATTGAATTTCTATTAAAGGATTATCGAATATCGTTATTTTAAATGGAATATTTACTCGAATAACATTATCTTTGTATCTTTTAACATATACTGTTTCAAACAAGACTTTGTGTACAGATCGATTATAATTATAAGCAGATGTTAAACGTTGTTAGTTAGATTCGTAATCGAATGTATGTTCATAAATAATAAGAATATTGTTAAGTTAGTTATGTAAATGCAAATAAATATTGCTTTATTCTTTTATTTCTTAAAAATGTAGTTACCGACGGAGATCGCCGGTGAGAAAACGTCAATATCGACAATTGATTGAGATGAGGATATTCGGTAAATTGTTTCACCATGGGAAGAAAAGGAAGAAACGGCGTGATTTAAGAAAAGGCACGAAAAGAAGAAGGAACTACGTACCTCGTGATAATTTTCTTTTAGCTGGAAATCAACATGGAAGAGACAGAAGAAGACGTAAGGTAAGCAAAGTGCATTTATTCAAGTAAATGTTATTATCTTACGTAACACAAGATATTCTCTCACAATGGCTAGATCTTGTATAATTTTTCGTTGAAATTAACTTTATTATTCATAAATATTATTTGTAATATTTCCTGACGAATGGTAGTTAAAAGCGAGATTCTCGCTTACAAAAATATAATACCAATTGACTCGAGGCTTAAAGCCATCGCTAAGGACATACACGTAAGGAAAAGCGCCAGTTTAGCTGGAATATGACACACCTCACAAGCAGCTGGAATGTATCTTTCTGGCTCAGGTATCGCTCTTTTGTGTCCGCCGTTCTATCTTTCGTCTGGATTCGCAGGTAGTAGAATTAGATTTGACGCTGCACAAAATAAACGCGATACAGGTTAAAGATACCTATTTTTCGTGATACAATAATTACCGATCATCGAGCAAACATAAAGCATACGTTTGATTGTGAAATGCACTTGAATTAATATAATAATTTATATACTTCTTAATTGAATTAGGAACAAGCGAATTAAACATCTTGATTTAATATCGTAATATCAGGTAATACAATCTATAACACTAAAAGGAATAATTGATCGAGAGACTAAAGGATTGATTAAAATGGAACAGAATTAGATGTGCTTACATACATACTGCTTGTTCTGTTGATACGCCAATTTGGCTACTTACAGCATCTCGTACTGGTCTGCTTATAATACGTGCCTTCATCGTCGTATACGCGCACGTGCTTCAAGTCCAGATGTGACTTTCACATAACGGGTGTCCGAGACCAAGTAAAAGTCAGTTGTATCGCTACCTTTGTTACTACTACATTTGTTAAGGTGACCGTTTTATTATATTTACTCATAACAAACGAAGCGAACAATTTCGAAATAATCGAAGACTTTGTGGAAATAATCTGAGACGTTACAAGCTAATTCGTTATGTTATATTGCATTGATGGGAGCTAAACTATCGTTAAAAACATCTAGAATGTGACAGCTAGTATTTCATATTTTAATTCAATTAACTTTTTAAATATTTTCTTGTTCTACAAAATGTCTTAGCCCTTGATATCTTAAAATCGACAAATAACTAAGGCCACCTCTCTTGGTCTAATCCATTGAACTAGTATAAACATTAATACTTTAGGTTAGAGTCGTTACTATAAGTAATCGTGTGTAATAAAATAATCATATGCGGAGATATAGAATGTGGACATAAATGTTTAAATTGAATCCTTAAACTTGATACACGTATTTTGGTTCTGCATAGTGTGTGTGTGTGTGTGTGTGTTATGTGTACGTATATTCGTTACCACTTAAGAGGTAAATATCGTACTATGTCGATGTCTTTTTCGTTACAACTTTCTACAAACATAACGATACCATTCGAACATACGGCGAAATAATCAATAATCAATATCAACATATATGAACGCTTATTTTATTTTACGATTACGCTTACTTTACTTTTCTAGCAACTTGCGTGTTTGTTAACAGTTCGCTATTAAATGTATGATCATGTGTATAATACAGAATATCAAGACATTGTGTATTGTTTGTACTTAAAGATCTTTAGTCTGAAGAATTTGAATTAAGATTAGGGTGGGAACGAAACTTGATGTTTGTTTTTTTCTTTTTTTTGTTTTTTTACAGATACACCTGTCTTTCTTAGAAATACACTAAAAATGATAAAGCACGTAGAATATCCAAAGTACAATGCTTTCTAGTAGTGGTTGGTAGGTGAAACAATTTTCTATCGAGCTGCTACATTTTAAATTATATTCTAAAGAAAATATGAATTTACGTAGAAATCCATGGTCCATGTTTAGTGTTAAAACGATAAAACTAAATGCTGGATACACGTTGATGCCTCGAGATCGGGCCCATCACTAGCGAAGCCGAAAACCGGTGCGCAGGCACGCGCATGCTGTGCGCTCCCTACTATTCTCCGGGTCCTCTAGCGTAGGTCCGCGGTGCCCCTACCATTTCCCCACTGTCCGCGACACGTTCACTCAAGCAGGCTTCGTACTCTTCCCCGCAACCGCCAAGCCCGTTTCTCATCCGATTTGCGTCGACCTGCCGCCTGCTTTAGCCAAGCCACGCTCCAAACTATACGAGCCGATCTTCGGCCCAAGAATTTCTCGACTTCCCGATATGCGTACAGCCGCACTAAGCTGCTACAACTTTTGCTCGTGTATATAGCGACTTTCGTCTCCGTTTCGAGTGGTCTGAAGTGAACTCAGTGATCGTGCAAGTGTTGCTTTGGTGAAGCTTTCAAGTGTACATTCTATGCGTGGAACATCGCTGGATATGTAACAAAAATTGTGCCGCTGCAATTTCAAGTACCGATAGGTGGTTGTTGGATTTTCTGGTGTAAAACACACCGTGGGATTTCCGAGCTTCCGTTTTTCGGCGGACAGCGATTCGTCTGGCTAGAACTGTGAGATGTTTTATTTCGGAATTTTCTCGCACCGAACGTTACGGTTTGTTTCATTTCTGTTCCGAAAATCATTTCGAAAGATTCTTATCTTATTTATTGTCTGACGCAAAAACAGATAGAGTTTCTCAGTTTCGTTTTTCCTATATTATTTATGAATATACGTATTTCGTTAAATACATCGTAGATTATCTAACGAGATAATTTCTCTACCACGAAACTTTTGTAGTGAGATTAAGCATGTTAACCATAAAACCGAAAGTTTATTCTCCAATGCAACTCGTTTATTGTTTCTTATCGTTTACCTTATTCGATAATTACCTCAATTTAACGATTCGATAATTTTAAACAATTATTCTACTAATTTTTCTGCAACACTCTGAAACGAATCTTTCATCGTTTCTTCGGTTCTCTTAATATAGACAATCAATCGAATGGTAACTTGTAGTAAGTCAATGTTGATTAAAGAGCAGATGAATGTTTATAGTGGTTTGAGAAATCTCGTCGGGTGAATCTCTAATAAAACGTTACCGGTGGAGCGAACGATGCGGAAGTTGCGCGGTGCTTCCTTGCTTTCTGAAAACTTTTTCTCATAGAGTCGTTCTTTTCATTGGCCGAGGGTGACTCGGATGATTGGAATTCGTTCTCCGCTAACAACGTGGTACTTGGTATTTTTCGAATGCAGCAAGATACCTTTTCCCTCGAAGGTTCTCGTTTGCCGAGAGTCTTCTGCACGTTCATAGCAGTACGAACTCCTCCTTTGTAAATCGAGTTTGGAAAATGGAAGTTTCGATGGTAGTGGAAGCACCGGAACTCCTTCGATATAGGATCTTCCAACCTCCGTTCCTCGTTTTTTCCGAGCAACAAGTGGTGTTCGACACCAACATTGGTATCGAAAGTTTAGCGTATATTATTTACAAATTGAAACTAGAAGTAAATCTAATTAAATCATCCTATACTGTACGAGTTAGGGAAAGTAGCTCCTATTCTTAATGAGAGGTTTTATACCTTTTTCTTTTTTCTTCTTTTTCTTCTTCTTTTTTTTTTCTTTTTTTTTTTTTTTTTTTTTTTTTTTTTTTTTTTTTTTTTTTTTTTTTTTTTTTTTTTTTTTTTTTTTTTTTTTTTTTTCTTTTTTTTTTTTGTTTCTTCCGACGAAATTGAAAGTTTGAGAGAAACGAGAGGAATAAAAATTTCTAACGCGAAATGCGCGTGTTCCCTTGTTTTATATATGAATTTTATAAATTTCCAGCGTTGTGTGATAATGGAAGATAATGGACACTGGTGAAAGATATAGACTTTTGCAGTGCAGTCAGCAAACGTGCGAAAAAGCTAAAGCCGAATAGATTAAAAGTCCCTTTGTGTGATTTTTATGAAAGACCGCCGATGAAATTGCCGAAGAGAGAACGGAATACGCGTTTCCAATGAGAATATAGAGAAATATTAAGGAGGAAATCCTGCGATTCTAACACGTTCTAAACCTAAACAACAAAATTTCCAGTTCGAAAGCAAAACCGAAAAGGAAACGTAATTAATTTATGCCGAAAGAAAGAATTTACTCGTTAACACGAAACCAAATACCGAAATCTTCGAACGTTGTAAAACAAGCTTCAAATATGAAGAATATTCTGAAATGATAGAAGCGTGTATCGTTGAATGTATGATAAAACAATTTGGGACGTATGAAACAAAAAAGAAGGAAAAGAGAGAAGGCGATTAGTTGTTGAGATCGAATTCGGTTAGTCGAGACGAAACGTTCAAGATCAACGAAGTAACGCTGGTGTGTAAAATATGGAATTAGAACGATGAGGAAAGTGAAGGTCTGATCGCCCGAAAGGAAAATGGAATTCCATAACTACGCGTTGCTTTGAATTGTCCGCGTGTTGCGCTCATCGTGCACGGTACGCAACGCAATTGGGGAAACTCTTTTATTGGAAATGAGGTCGTGCGATCCTATGGTATAGAGCGTAGAATTCTCGTACGATAGAACAGAGAAAGAGAGTATCTCGTAGGATAAGAGGGAAAGAAAATAGGAGAAGAAAAGAAACGGAAAAAAGCCACGTTGGATATATCTGGGATGCACGTGGGATTGGCTGTTTTCACGCCACTGCTTGGGACAGTTGGGACGCCTATGCGTCGGAAAATTCCTCAGAGAAGACGCGTACCCCCGTCATTCGATGTAACTAACTAGAAATGCTAATTAATTTATGACCAACTTCTTCAAGATATAAAGTTCGAATTGGTAGAAGGGGAAAAATTTAGAGATTTAAGATCAAAGAATAGAGAATAGATTTCTATAGCGACAGAATCGAAAAATAAGTTTTTAGGAAAATTCAGTTGTTACGAAATCTGTGGGAGGAATTTTTCCATAAAGGGTAAATTTTACGAAGAAAGACGGAGAAAGAAATATACGCGAAGCGAATTAGAATCGAGTCTTTAAGAAGGAAATTTGCAAAAAAAAGAAAAAAAAAAAAGAAAAAAAAAAATAAAAAGAAAGAAAGAAAAAGAAGAAAGAAAGCAAAAAGGAGAAGCTTCGTGAGAATATCGTGAAAGAAAATTTTCTAAAAAAAAGAACGTTTTCAAGTGGAATTTTCTCGGCTGAAACAATTTATTTACTAAATGCGACATGTATATGTGATCGGGGTTAGTTCTATTAGTTGCACGGATAAGGGAATTAAGTAAAAACGATGGTAAAAAGTGTCGTTCACATTGAGGCGAGTTTAGGCACGTAAACGCGTTCTTGATCAAAGTTTTCTAGAAGAAAGATGCAGCTTTAGCTTAAAGAAAGAGTATATGGATAAGAAGGAATGCACGTGTAGCGAAGATGGTTGTTCGGAGGCGTTAAACGGAAAGACAACGAATTTTCGAGACGAAGTTTCTCAGGGCACGAGAATGGATAGAAACGATAGCAACGTGGGTGTCGGAAATTCGGCTAATCCCCCAAATTCGTCTTCCACCACACACGGTATTCTTCACAATACTTCCGTTGGGACCGATGCACAGGTGCGAATTAACAATCATGTACGAATAAACGAAAGCGTTTCAAAAATATCATTGCCTTTGTTTTAGAGAGACAAATTGAGAGAAAATTTGGATTATTATAATAATTATTAGTGAAATTCTACGATAAATACAAGGATTTTTGTGCATATGTCTTAAAACAAAATTTTGTTGAAAATTAAATTGAAAATTACAATTCGTGTAAAACCTGGGGTTTTTGTTACACCGAGCCAACTTATGAATTCGAAATAAAACGTGATCCTGGATTCGGTTCGAGTTAAATGTGTGTTAAGTAGATGAAGAATCTTGTTAACGCGAACCCCTAGAATTTTCATCCAATTATGTACTTACTCCGCTTGTTTCCCTCTCTTTCGTTTCTTTTCTTTCTTTTTTCCTTTCCTTTTTCCTTTCCTTTTTCCTTTCTTCTTCGATTTCTCGCTATCTTAGTTCACGAGGAACTAAATTCATCGAAATTTTATAGGGTGATGGAGGCGGCGGCGGCGGGGGGGGGGGTTAGGTCGGGGTTAGGACGAAGGAAAGAAAAGAGGGAAAGATTCTTCGATATGGCTACAGTATTCTCGAAACAATATAGATTAGATCAAAATACGCCGAGCTTTTTCTGACTTATTTTTCCAAAATCTTTTCAGAACGGCGACAGAGGATGGGAGGTTCATCATGTTACTGTTACCAGAGTTCCGGGTTACGGATTCGGTATTGCTGTTTCCGGTGGTCGGGATAATCCCCATTTCACTAATGGCGATCCTGCTATCGCGATTTCCGATGTCTTGAAAGCTGGACCAGCCGAAGGAAAATTGCAGTAAGACCATTTATGGAGATTCTGCGCGTGCGCGTACTCTAGTAGTAAAATTAGTACTCCAGTATCTAAAAGATATTTAATATATCTTATAGTTTATATAAGATTGTGATTGAAGATTGATCGACTTTTACCAGACGGCAATGAAGAGTATAGAAATTACAAATATTTATTGTAATGCCAACACGCGAAAATATCTTCATTTTCTAGAGTGAATGATCGCATAATATCTGCCAATGGAATATCGTTAGAGGGCGCCGATTATGGAGCAGCGATTCGTGTTCTCAGGGACTCCGGATCGACGGTTCTTCTAGTTGTTAAGCGTAGAGCTTCGTCGAATACGTCTGGAAGTATAGGAAATTCCACTCTTCAGAGTCATCGGTTGACTTTAACGAGAAACAATAAAAAAGATGGTAGATAAAACATTTTTTCCTTTATCCGTAATATCATCGAATAACACCGATCTAAAGACACCGGTGACTAAATTGAAATTTTCTTAAATTCTAAAATAATTATAATCAACATTTGGCAATCGAAGAATCAAATTTAATTACCATTTTTTTTTTCTTCTTCTTTTCTTTTCTTTTCTTTTCTTTTCTCTTCTTTTTTCTTCTTTTTTTTTTTTTTTATCTTAACTTTCATTTCTAATCGATCGGTCTAAATATATTTTTTCTACAGATTTCGGAATTGTTCTTGGGTGTCGTCTTTACGTGAAAGAAGTAACCCGTGATAACACAGGGGTAAAACCGGGAGACGTTTTAACACGAATCGGCAGCGTGGCTACGGATAACATGAGCTTAAAGGAAGCTAAGAAATTGATGGATCAGTGCAAAGATAGATTGTCGATCGTGGTAACTCGAGACAACTCCTGCTGTCACGTTCAACAACAGGCAAAGAGCGAAACCGGTGAATATCTTTCTGGGACGACGAGCTACAGTAGCCAGAACTTGTACGTTCCACCTCCAACGAGGCAACCGTTAGACGACAAGAGCAATCTTGTTCCTAGAGGTCGTGCGAGAGGGCCATTGATGGATGTATCTCTCAGTCAATTAGATCTTCCTGCAACACCCACGGTAGACCCTCCCAGGCCACCGCCTCCTAGACCAGAAGGTATGATTTCTGTAGGGGGCTCTCTATTTATGATTTTCAAAGATACGAAATCTCACAAAACATCTCGTTAAACGTACAGTGTTACGACGTACAGTGTTACGACGTACAGTGTTGTTAGAATTAAAGAAAGAATAGTAAAACGTGTTTTGTTTATGCTCGAAATGCTTGCAAGTGAATACTCACACACGAATTAAATGTATTACAATGTAATAATTAAAAATTGATATGTCAATCGATTGGAAGTGGAACGTCTATATCTCCGTTTTAGATTATTATAGCACAAGGAGGCAATTGTACGATGAAGATTTATCTAGGAATAAGCTTCCGATGTAAGATTTATCTTTTATCACCATTACCATCAATTATTATGAAAGGTTTATCGCGTGATTGACGTCGATTAATTTTTAGGCCCGATCCTCGATTTATTACTTTCCAAAAAGAGGGATCGGTGGGCGTTAGATTAAGCGGCGGGAACGAAACTGGTGTTTTCGTGACAGCCGTTCAAGCAGGAAGCCCGGCATCTCTTCAGGGTTTACAGCCTGGAGATAAAATTTTAAAAGTAAAATGATTTATCGATCTCGTTTCAAAATAAACAAAATTGATAATGTGTATGAAAGCACGTGTATGAAACTCTGATATATGTTATCACAGATAAACGATATGGACATGAAAGGAGTAACAAGAGAAGAGGCTGTCCTCTTCTTACTTAGCCTCCAAGAACAAATTGACTTGATCGTTCAACACCGACGACAGGAATACGATCAAGTAGTAGCATCTGGAAAGGGCGATTCTTTTCACATAAAGTACGTACTAATTAAATAGAATTTAAATAGAACTTTAAAGAAGTAATATATAATTTAAATCGATATACGCTTGCATACACATGCATATTTCACCTCGTATCATATTGCAGAACCCATTTCCATTACGAACAACCGCAAAAAGGTGAAATGAGTTTTCGTAGCGGAGACGTGTTTCACGTTGTAGACACGCTGCACAACGGTGTTGTCGGCTCGTGGCAGGTGTTTCGTATTGGTAGGAATAATCAGGAAGTACAAAAAGGAATAATTCCAAATAAAGCACGAGCCGAAGAACTAGCAACGGCGCAATTCAATGCAACCAAGAAGGAAATGAGTGCCAGTGAAAGCAGAGGTAGTTTCTTTAGGAGAAGACGAAGCAGCCACAGACGTTCTAAATCTCTTGGCAGAGTATGTTTCTTCTTATCAAACTTAATCAAACTCCTGGCATAATATAATCAGTTGTCGTAACGTTATATATTTGTCCTATTGTTTATCATTCTCAGGATCATTGGGACGATGTAGTATTTTCAGACAGTGTTAGCAAATTCCCAGCGTATGAAAGAGTGATCTTAAGGCACCCAGGATTTGTGAGACCCGTAGTATTATTCGGTCCTGTCGCAGACCTAGCTAGAGAAAAATTGTTGAAAGACTTTCCTGATAAATTCACGTCTCCGCGTGAGTAGCAAAATGTTTTTAATTCGCGTTAAAATTAATTGTAAAGTTAACTCTAACCGTTAGTCGTTCGTTCATAGAAATGGAAAATCAGTTAGATGATACAATTGGAAAGAATACAAAGTCGTCGGGTATCATTCGACTTAGTGCTATCAGAGAAGTGATGGATCGAGGAAAGCATGCTTTATTGGACATCACTCCAAACGCAGTGGATCGATTGAATTACGCGCAATTCTATCCTATAGTCATTTTTCTGAAAGCTGAAACGAAACAAATTATCAAGGAGATGCGTGTCGGAATTCCAAAGTAAGTATCTATCAAACAATTATATTTATGTTGTTTTTCATACGCGCGCATATATATATATATATATATATTACGCGCTTTTCGGACACTTTTCGTAATTAGACAATCACGAATTTTGATTTCAGATCGGCGCATAAAAGTAGTAAAAAGCTTCTGGAGCAATGTCAAAAATTAGATAAAATTTGGGGCCATATCTTCAGCGCGGTGATTACATTAACCACGCCGGAAGCTTGGTATCGAAAATTAAGAGAACTGATCGATCGACAACAACAAGGGCTACTTTGGATGAGTCAAACTAAGGTAAGAACGTTTTTACGTTCCCTAACGTTTCTTTCTCTTTTTTTCTTTTCTTTCTTCTTTTTTCTCTTCTTCTTTTCTTCCTTCTTTTTTCTCTTCTTCTTTTCTTTTTCTTTCCTTTTCTTTCCTTCTCTTCTCTTTTCTGTTCTTTCCTTCTCTTCTCTTTTCTGTTCTGTTCTTTTCTTTTCTTTTCTTTTCTTTTCTTTTCTTTTCTTTTCTTTTCTTTTCTTTTCTTTTCTTTTCTTTTCTTTTCTTTTCTTTTCTTTTCTTTTCTTCTCTTTTCTTCTCTTTTCTTCTCTTTTCTTCTCTTTTCTTCTCTTTTCTTCTCTTCTCTTCTCTTTTCTTCTCTTCTCTTCTCTTCTCTTCTCTTCTCTTTTCTTTTCTTTTCTTCTCTTTTCTTCTCTTTTCTTTTCTTTTCTTTTCTTTTCTTTTCTTTTCTTTTCTTTTCTTCTCTTTTCTTTTCTTTTCTTCTCTTTTCTTTTCTTTTCTTTTCTTTTCTTTTCTTTTCTTTTTTGCTCGATACAGCAGATAGCACGGCCTGGTTTCAAACAACTAATTAAAATGATCAAGACTGATTAAAGCGATTTTCTCTCAAATTGTTCATTTTAATTTGTAATCTAATTTTTTTTACACCATGATGATAAAGATCGGATAAAATCCGTATCTGCGTAAAAGTAAAATAGGGATATTTAAATTTGAACGTCGCGCGAATGACGAAATCCCTACTGATGAGAGTGAATGGAATTCCGTTGGTGAAGTTATTTTATAATAATTTATTATAGCCGTCATATGGTCGACACATGACGTGGGAGCCATGTTATTCGTCCGCTAACCCCCGCGAACTGCCTCCTCCTCCTCCTGTACCCCCGATTTTCAAGGAAACCATATATCACGACGTAAACGAAAATGACACATATCACACGGACAAACTATTTTCATTACCTTCTTATCCGTCTTTAACTTCTGATGTTGTCCGTGAGCAATTTTTCGGCTATATTTAAATCCCGCTTTTCCTAGTTAGGTGTCTTGATTATCGCCTTCGAATGAACTGTCTACGTTACTACTCCCTTGAACATTTGAAATATTTTGTTTTACGTATTAACAAAAACCTTGAACTTCTTTCAAATTCCTAAATAAAAAATTTAGTTTTTCGCATTAAATGCAATTTGGTTTTACAATTGAAATATATTTAGATATATCGGTATCGATCAAATCGAATTTATTATCATAATACACGAAACATTTTTTTAATATAGTTCTATATTATAGATGACGTGTTGGCGTTGTTATATTTTAAGATATTCGAGGCACCTTATATCTTATGTTCAATTTAATTTGCATGGCTGAATGTTCATAGCTTTGGCGGAAATCATTGTAGGTTCAATTGAAATAATCTCACAGTATATTATTGAAACTTTTGTAACCGTATATTCGGAAGCCAGTCAGAATGAAAAAAAAAGAAAGAACATTTTGTAATTTTCTACTTTACTTACTAAAAACATATGTGTAAATTGCGACGTTACGACGAACGGACAAGTTTCGTTCGTAGTTTCGTTGAATGATATAATTAATGTAACTCTAAGAACTCCTTACCTTATTATTGACGAAATTAAATACATATGTTACGTTGAAATGTAATGTACCACCTTTTGAAAGAAACTATACGAACAGTGCTGAAATAATTTTGTTTTTCGAACAAAAGATGAAGAAGTGTGTACATACTTAAAGTGCTTACTTAAAGGGTAATACTAATTATGTTAAAAAAAAAAAAGAAAAAACAACTTTTTATCGAAGAACTTTAATCAGAAGGATTCTATGCAAATTTCAAGTTGCATGATTGGAAATGCAATTTAGGGCAAGAATTAAGAGTATATTGTCGAATAAATGAATAAATGAATAAATAAACAAATATATATATATATATATATACGCGCGCGC
>CM026165.1:151384-176384 GCA_014825975.1 Bombus haemorrhoidalis
AAAAAAAAAAAAAAAAAAAAAAAAAAAGAAAAAAAGAAAAAAAAAATATGATTGAAATATAAAAATACTTTTTAATTAGAAACATTTTATTTCATATTTACGCATAAATCGATTTGATTCCAATTTGCTCTGTAATCTTCAAAATAACCTCTTAACCTCTGAATTTCAGAAATTAAGCTTAACCGAATGGCAAGTATTTGTTTTCCGTTTGTATTTTAACCCTTTCAGACATCATTGCCGCAATACAATACTTTTTACCTCAACTTTGTTTACAGTTTATGGTTAATTCCATTGGAACGCCTGATTATTTTTTAACGAACCGGACAATTCTTTTGTTCGATGACGATGTATGATCAATGCTTTTGCGATGTTATAAGCGTAAAGGTCTGAAAGGGTTGAATAGAGCGTAAACCTCTGTAACGTGTTGTCCTCTGTGTCCTGCGATGATAGCCGGAAGAAGCACTCTCGGATGACTTCCTATTCCCGATGACTTCTCGCCTCTCCTATGCTTCCTCTCCGGAGAGTGACTTGGAACTTAGTCCGGCACCAGCTTTGCCCGGTGCTTTGGGTGCGCCGTCTAGATTGAAAAGCAGCTCTGATCCAAGCATCGCTACGCAAGACGACATTGCTGCACCTCCTCCATATTCCACCACTTACCAGGTGAAAAGTTCAATTATATTAATCAAATAATGATTACTTTTTTTTTTTTTTTTTTTTTTTTCATAAAATATTGAAAAGATTGAATAATCCTGAATCGAGCATAAATTCATTGTGAATTAATGGAAGAAAGCTGAAACGCTCTATCTATCTTTCTCTAGCAATCCTTCGAACAACCAAAAAGAAGATCACAAGGGGGAATGGGTGATGGAAAATACGGATTTTCGTTATCAGGGCAAGTTAGCAATCAATCAGGATCACCAGAATATTTAGGTGGTTCGTTCGAGCCACGATCTTCTTCTCATCATAGTCCTCCTGATTTACCTCCAAGAGTGGATCGTAATGCAAAACCGAGTAGTCAACAGCAAAGGAACACTATCGGGAGGTCTGCACAAGAACGGTTGCTAAATAAGACAGACTCGGTATTGGACGTTGCAAATTATATAAATGCAACACCCCATAAGGCTAATGCCACATCGTCGCTTGAAAGAGCGACCCAACCAAAAGCGGTAAGGATGGCTTAATGTCGTTATGTTATTGATAGGCAGCCACATCATTAGTCAGGGGTTTGTCATTAAACAATAATTTAGTAAAAATTATTGTGCTGATTTTAATGTTTTACCATGTGTTCATAGGGAAGCTACGACAGCATGTCTTCGTATGACTCCTATAATAATACAAATGGAAATACCAGTTATGGAGTACCGGGTTTAAGTACATCAACCGGTCGATTGGGCCCCAATGTCCCAGACGACCTAAAGAGCAGTGGTGGACCGGCGAGGCCACACGATCCTTACAGATTCACTAGATCAACGGCGCAACCAATCCCAAATCATGATTCCCAACCGCGAACTGACTATGCCAAATACAGGTATGTTTTTATTACGAGTGGGATCAAGATTTAATTAAACGCACAGTTTAACGTAATTCTACAGAGAAAAGCTCGTACGTGAAAATGTTTGAATTCCTAAGCCATATTTCTTTACTGTTCGTCTTTGCATTCTAGAATGATGGCACGAAAGCCTCGACCATTGAGGAGAGCCTATAGAATCTATATCTCTAGTCGAGATACGCTAGTCTGAATTCATTTCATTGTACTTTTCATTATCCTATATTTCATAGATATGGTTAGCTAGATACACGGACATTCGTATAATTTTAATCATTATTTACTATACAAAAAAAGATCATACAATTATTCTTAAAAAATTTCATTTTGAGACTTGAACGCACTACACTGTTATCAAGACGCTAGATGCTATTATTAAGACTATTCGTTTATTTTATATTGAACTCCTAGCTTTTATTTTATAGATTAAATATTTCTCGCCCTAGAAATCTATCTCATTATTGTTTTCCATGATCATCGTTTATTATTTTATATTATCCAGTACCTATCGCACCCCTGTACGCTAGAATATTTCGCTTCGTATATTGTAGCCGCACAACTGATTACAAGTCGATAACGTTACCGCAAAATAAACCCGGGGGATCCTACAAGCCGATACCCCCTCCGAAACCAAAAAACTATAGGCCACCGCAAACGAGTTTGGCTCAAACAGAGAATAATGGGAACGAAGTAAATAATACTCATCAACATTCAAAGAGTTATTCCATTGCTACTTCTCATGTAAGTGAAGTATTTTTTTTTTTTTCTTTTTTTCTTTTTTTTTTTTTTTACGAATGTCTACTCTCGTATATAAAAGTGAGAGGGAAACATTAAAATAAGAAATTTTGATTTTAGGTAGAAGGTATCAATAATGCCCAACGAAATAGCGGACAGTATTATTACAACATACCACCACCAAATCGGCATGATTCAAATCTCGGAAATTCACACCACAATTTAAGTCACCTATCCACGCCTGCGCACAATCACAGTTTGAGTCATACGCATGCGCACTGTAGCCCGCCAATGTCGACTCATAGTCATAGTAATAGTGCCAGTCAGTTAAGCCTCGGTCTTTCACACAATAGAAACAGTGTTAATCACAACGGTTACGTCGTCAACAATGGACACAACGCACCGGGGCAAAGTTTCCCAACGAGTCCAGGACATAATCGAGAACCGAGCGGACTAGATCTCGCTGGAAGCAGGGAACAGAGAGGAAGCGCTTTTGAACTTTATCGCAAGCCTGTACACCATTACAACGCGAGGTAAAACTTAAATTTGTTACGTTTCGTTTATATCTTCTTTCATATATTACAGCGTTCAAACTGTCAGTCATTTTAAAAAGCTAATACAGAAAATCTTTTTGTTATTGCAGTTAACAAGTGCAAAGATTTATCGTTTTTTCTTTTTTTTCTTTTTTTTTTCTTTTTTTTTTTTTTTTTTTTTTTTTTTTTTTTTTTTTTTTTTTTTTTTTTTTTTTTTTTTTTTTAATGGAAAGGAAAAAATTAGAATTATTAGCCTTGCTAACTTGACATTAACGATAGAGAACATGAGCATTCGTCGACGTCGTGATAAACCTATAAATGACAACGAGTATACATAATGAGAAAGAAGATCTCGCAGGAAGGATTAATAAATAACTAGGAAATTGAATCTGTCTCGTCCTTTTTCTTCTTTTTTTCACTTTCACCTTGTATATACGATTTTAATAAAAATAAAAAAAAAAAGAAAAAGAGAAAAACATATAATAAAGTCCTTGCAAAAGAAAACCAAAAAAAGAAAAAGGAAACAACCGTTAAATAACATTTTTTTAATAAAAAATTGTACTAACGAAGCAAAATCACATTTCTCCTTTCTTTTATAGGAGAGAAATTTGTGCTTGAACAGCTTATGCAAAAAAAGAAAATAAATTTCCTTAGGAATATTTTCGAAGAACCGCTAAGAATTTACTTCTGTACAATGTCAATATACATCGATAACATGAATATTTTTATTATATATCTAGAATCCTTTTACTAGTAAAATTGACAATAAATCACCCATATTTGGGAAATTTTTTTCTAGTATCTCTCCACAAAAAATTTCCTAAGAAGGAAAACGGAAGAACAATTTCACTCTTAATTGCTATGATGTTTAACAAATATTTTAAACAGATACAAATCTATGAATGCATCTGAGGATAAGTAATCGTAAAAGATAGAAATAGGTGTAGAAGTATTTCAAACAGAATTTTCTAAATAAAAACGACATGAGGTTCTTTAATGTTTATGATGATAGTATAATTATGTTAACAGAGCACAGAACAATACGTTAAATTTTAATTTAAAGCATACATTAAAACAAAACATTAATTTACAAATTTAAAATACAACAATACAGATGCTCTCCTTGCATGATGCATGAATTTTATATTTTATAATCATACCAATTAAGAGTTATTTCCTATTATTCGATTCTTAAAGATATAGCAACGATCTGACGACTGCATTAACTAGAATACACAAATGAAATTATGTAATCTCTTACATAAATGCAAGCTCTTGCTATCACGATATAGAATATACCAGTGTTCCCATCGTTACAACATAATATATATACAATATAAATAGTTTGGTCGATTTTTTCGCGATATTTATTAACGATATGATGTTTATGATACGTGCTTAGGTATGTAATACTTTGTATGTTTATAAAATTTTCCGCAAACTTATTCGCGTTCCATTTATATATAAAATAAAAATAAGATGTAAAAATAATTGTCTATCTTACTTTGCAGATACCTTAATAACTTATTGTAAATGTTATAAAAAAATAAAATGTGAAATGAAAAAGTAGATAAAGTAAGTTGGAAACACTGGTTGTTTTGAAGAAGTAATTCATATAAGGGATAGGTAAGATGGGAATAACAGAATCCTAAGATTTATAATTAGTTTCGTCAATAATGAAAATAAGCGAACTCGATCGCAAATCATGAATTTCATTCTCATTCAATAATAATATTAAGTCAAAATCAACGTTATCATTTATAAACGAACGGCCTATATAGCCTTCGTAGTAGCTCACCAGAACCTTGATTATCTGAAGTGACAATTACAAATATACGTAGAAATAAATTCATGATATTAACCGCCTAATTGCATTGAATCTTTTCTTCTCTGCTTCTATCATACCCAAATTCCATATTACAATTTATATTCGATGAGACATGTGTCTATCATCAAGCTTAAAATCATGTTACTATCGAGACGCTGTAATGTAATTTTTCATATGTAAGCCGTAGAGAGGTTTTCACTTTATTTACAACTCAATTTTATTTTGAAAGCTTTATTGCACTATGAAATCTTCAGAAAAGGAAAAAAGAAAAAGAAAAAGAAAGAAACATTAAAAGTAATTGCAATTAAAAGAACTATTATAATAACTGATACATAAATATCAAAAATAAAAAGGACACTTCTGTACGTCGATGATTTATCAAATAAACGTTGAATTACGTCTTGCGCGCGTCCGATAACCAAGGTTCTCGAGTAATTAAGAAAAGGACAACTCACTTACTCGGCAACTAGCGAACCATATTAAGCGAATATACATCTATTACGCGCCAGTTATTGTCAGTTTAATCCCAGAGTATTCTATAGACGACACAGAAGAAGAAGAAGAAGAGGGCGATGTTCACTTAAGACCCAATAACCATTCTGCGACGCCGAGGTAGTAAATGGTTTGTGCAATCCCGAAAAGGGGTGCTATCACGATCATTCTGCATGCCCCGCCTTTGAAGAATGCAGTCGGACCTTCGTTCTTCAATGTTTTGCTAGAGAACAGATAAATGGCAATTATACTATTTCAGTATTTTTTACACAACTTTCTAAGATTATACAAAGTATTAATTTTTTTTTTTCTTTTTTCTCTCTCTCTCTCTCTCTCTCTCTCTCTCTCTCTCTCTCTCTCTATTATCTTTTTTATTAACGCATTGGCATCAACTCATTGGCATGGCTGTCTGCCATACAATCTGAAACATTATATCCGTTTCTTATTAATTTGATTTTCGTTTATTCAACATTACGATATTTTCAACGCATTCAGAACTGAATATCTTTTGGTCAACCACCATAGCTTTTTGGTTGAGGAAGTATAACGAACGCTTAGAAACATTAGCGTGAAAATATTATTATGTCAACGGGATAATTAAGATGATTATAATTTTTATACGAGCGTCACACTCACGTTACGCAGTCCAGTACACCATCGTATGTTGGTTCACCGGGTGCCTTTTTGATTACTTGCAATCTTGTTTTGACTACGTCAAACGGATTCACTGATAACGCAGCTATAGAACCAGCGGTACAGCCAGACAAAAACGAACACCAAAATACGGCTAGCCGATGGGACGATAAACGTTAATTAAACCTTTGAACTGTAAATAAGTTTTCAGAATGAGATCGAAAACTTACAGGAGCCGTCCTCTCTCTTTGGCCCGATATCGTTCAGTCTAGCGAATAGCGGGAAGTAAATAATAGAAAATGTGACGTCTCTGAGCGCTGTTGCACCGGTACCTTGATAAAGTCCCAAAATGCCTCTTTTCCGCAATAAATCTTTCGTTAATGATAAGGCCGACACCTTTGGTACAACTTTCCCAGCTGTAATAATTATTCCTATTTACACGCCATTAATTAATTAAGCCTAATCAGATAAATAATAAGTAATAAATAATTGTTGATATTCTGCTATTAATTGTCCCGTCAATTTATTTTAATTACAATGGTCTTTGTAATTGAAAACTCAAAGCTTAGAAACCTTAGGTTGTATGCTTAAGAAAGAATTGTACGTTTAAGAAATTGTAATCTTAAATTTCAAATATGCTAGGAATTTGAAAGATATCGAAATTATAATTATCGTAATTCTTACTTAAAATTACGTTATGCTTATTTTATTTTATGTACGTAACGGATTTTTTAAATTGTAACAGTATTTTCCTATATAAATAACGCCAACAAAGTCATAAACATAGACTAACGCATTCGTTGCTATTAAAACACGGCCATACTGTTTCGTTTGTCGTTCATTTTATCAGACTGCACAGAAGCAAACTGCAATGATTACGTGAGCGGTACGTTACGACGATAATTAAATCTATCGCGACGTTATGCGCCAGTAGCAACGAACGTGTTAACGAATTCCAGTCAGCTGTTAGTTTTATATTCTATATCGTAAAAAGTGAACAACCAGTACACACAAAGAGAACCTTTGATACGAAGGAGGGAGACACACCTCGATAAATCAGGCATAACAGAAAGAATTAAATCTTAAAAATTGGACAAGAATTAAACTTAATCGTGAAAAACACCAGGTTGGACGGATAGTAGACGGATTAATTAATAATTTCTTTTAGAAGAGAAGAACACTGCTTGTGAAGAAACATGACTTTTTATGTTAGGAAGTAGAAAAATTAGAAGAAATATATCTATTTTGTAAAAGAAAGTATCAAATTTCTTCGTCAAGCGAAACATTTGTAGAACATAGTCATAGTTGCAGAAATCAAAATTTAATCCTGGAGAGTGCGTTAACAATAGAGAGATTTCTATTCTAATCTTGAAACAAACGCAATCCTCTCAAACCGTTTACCGATCCATATTTGATACGTTGCCATCCGTCTGCAATTAAATCTTCCCGTCCTGAAATTTTTATCGGCTATCGCGGGCGTCATGTGGCTGTAAAAAATACGAATCGAACGAAATCAAATTTCCCGAATCCAAATGTACATCGCAATTCATTCCACGTTTCAATGAATGTACTTGAGAAATGTTTGATATACATATAAATAGAATGTAAAATATTTTACATGCTCTGTGAAAGAATTACTTTCAAATTATTAATAATTCCTGCTTTGTGCTCGTTCGATGTAATTATTCATTTTAATCATTTTAGCCTAATTTTCGTTTTTCGTTTCTAATTAATTGCGAATATTTTAGAAAATTTACCTTCCTTTGCCGCTGCCGCTACTCGTCCAGCATCTTGCATTTGGATTTTCAGTAATTCCATCGGTGTTGTGACGATAATTTGACATGCTCCAGCTAATCCACCGGCAAGCATTTCACGTTCTAGTGGCAGTTTCTGTCTGTGCAGAAAATTGATAGATTTTATCACTATCGCTGCTACTTAATCAACTACCAACATTGTTATCTCTGTATAATTATCGACGTTAATATTATATAGATTAGCATTAATGTACATTAAGCACGCGCGCGCGCGCGCGTGTATATATGGTCATGGATACACCCTATATCGATATTATATCGAGATACGTATATTAATGCCGGTATCGATATCGATCGATCAATATAGATTATAGACATCGCTGTTATCGCTGGTATGCGTGCAGTACTATTCTCAATAATATGCACATCTTTACCTAATACTTAATTGATATCGGGAGGAATAACATACCCAGGACCTGTGGATAAGTAATGGCGAAATGTATCGTTGGCAGTGAGTTTGATTGCCTTTTCCGGTGTGATTAAGAGAATGTTCACGCCAGATCCTTTATACATGCCAAAGTAGCCTTCAGCATTGTAAGTCTTCCTAAAGCAGTCAAACCTGAAATATATAATTTTTTATGATTAATTAGGAAAACCATTGCATTTTATTTTGTACAAGTCGACTCAACGTGATTATCCTATTTTCTTAAAGATTTATCGCAAGCTATTATAATTACTTACATTGATTTGTACATTCGTTCGCCACTAGGGCCAATAACTTGATTCTGTAATCGTGTTTTAACCAAGTCCAGTGGGAATACCACAGAGACACCGATGATACCTGCGATCCCGCCATTTATAATTTTTGGAAGAAGTCTAAAATTTATTTGCGACATATATATGTGTGTGCGTGTGTATGTGCGTGTGTATGCGCGTGCGCGTGTTGGCGCGCGCGCGCCAACACGCACACGCGCATACTGGTAATTTACTAATTGTTGATTAAGCGTAAATTTGTACACGCTTGTGCGATAACATCGTTATGGCGAGAATCAAATACGTTTGTTAGTTTTTGATTTTTTGCATCGAACGGACTACTTACTTAAATTGTTCTGGAACTTTTTTCACGCTGTCCTTTTCCATTGAAACTATAATTTATAATTTCCTCCCTGTTACAAAATTACATGTGGTAAATATACGATAATGATTATATACGATTGTTATTGTATACAAAATTATGCAACACAATTACATTCTATGTATTATAATTATTTTTGGATAGAGACAGTGGATTATATTTTCGAAGCAGCAAAAAAGAAAATTAATGCGAAAATTTGAAAATGTCTTGAACAGGAATTATTCGAAAGTTGATCGTATATCTTAATTTCCTCGTCGCTGATTCTATTCTTGTTTTTATTCAATACTCATCGCACGTAAGTAAATATTTCTTTCGATAAAATAAAATTGTCTTCGATTATGCTGTTTTTCGTTGGTAATTATCTTCTATTGAAAACTTAAAATAAAATAGGAAACTTTTACATCTTTTTTCTTCCAAATTAATACGTATTATCGATATCAAATCTAGATTTGATGCATACACACATAGATACGTGTATCTTATATAAACTTTCAATTAACAGTAATCAATGTACATAATGACAAAGTTATATTTTCATCTTGGTGGATACAATTAATTATTCAAATAATATCGCGATATAAATATATAAAAGTATCCGTTCGTCGTCAGGTTCTAAGGATTACGAGAAGTTTTCTGTACATTACAACTTACACGCATATGCATAATGACACGTGCACAACTATGGATGCAAATGGTCCTTCTTATACTGGCAACATTGCCACTTTCAACTACCATTTCTCGGCGAGAAATATGACCTGGACACATCATTGATTTCTTACGAAAGCCAGAGCTTCCAGCAGACGTCGCGTCGTAACCATCAGTTTGACTAGCAACGGCCATTCGAATATTATGAGAAACTAGTAAATATGTATGGCAAAAAATTACGCTTTCTCTGTTATATTGATTAAAGATTTCTGCCTGACATATTTGTATAATTCATCGATACACACAGGACACACACACGCACACACACACATTTAAGATATTATGTAATAAAGTCACGCGCCATAAGTTTTCTAAATAAAAAAAAAAAAAAAAAAGGTGATAATACATGAAGAAACAATAACTTTAACATTACATGACTTTTAAAAACGTTTATTTAATATCAGTATACATATATAAAATCATACCGGGTGTCCCAGCAATCGTGATACAATCGACAATAGGATGATTCCACGCGGAAAAAGGAGCCGGAAATATACAATAAAATTTGTTCATAGAATATTTTATTCTCAAGAAAAATAAATTTGAAAATTTATTGTGCGCGTATACTAGGTCAGTTCTTAACTTGCATTATTATCTTATTTTCTCGTATACATAGGACAATCGTCTGCTGATTGTTTACACATATCTAACCTGCGATTAGTCAAGTTTAAGTATACTTGACAAATTTTCAAACTCGATTTTCTTGAAAACGAAGCGTCATACGAAAAAACTTTATTCTATATTTTTAATTTGTTTTTCTCCTTTTTTCTTTTTTCTTTTTCTTCTTTTCACATAGAACCAGCATTATCGTCGAATATGCCACGATTGCTGGGACATCCTGTAACCATGTACGTGAATAAGGTTTCCCTTTAAATTTCTTTCTTCGAGTCTCATTCTTTACGCTTAGACGAAAATCGAGCAATCAGCAAGTTGTAAAATAATCCTATTCAAGCCTTTCAACGTTTTCAGCGATTTTCGATGCGTTACAATTCGAGGGGTTTCGACACAAGCGTCGATCGATTTCTCTTCAACGAATTCCGTCATCGCGACGAACTCTACGACGAGGTCGGTTTCACTGAATACATAAGCCGAGATTTTTTTCCTTTCCGTTCTCTCTCTTTCTTCGTTTCTCCTTTTTCTTTTCTTCTTTTTCCCCTGTTTAAATTACCTACACGATTAAAGCCTACGCTCTAAAATGGACATACACAAATCGCTGTCACAAATGTACTAATTTTACTAACAATTTCTGCTCGTCATGTTCGACCTAAACATGTTGGCAACTTCGTTAACTAAAGTAATAATGGTTTGATATTTCAAACTCCATGAAATTTCAAGGAAAATTCAATTTGCGTACAACTCTGCGATCGATTTACCAACTACTACTATTTTAATATTTTCCACTTATCTATAATCACATCACTATAATCACACTTTCCAGTTTCACAAAAATATTATAAATTCTATTCGATCATATAAATCCTAACTATCTTCACACTGTATTAAATAATCATTAAACTGCGGACTTTTATGTATTTATGGGACATGGGAAAGATGCAAAAATATTCAGAACGCACGTGAAACGCGAAAATATATGGAATATCTAAAATAGAATACTTGTTGTAATACTTAACAGATAAAACGAACTCTATTTAGATTCCATTTCTTTAATAATGTTTATAGAAATATTGATTTCCATAAATATCGGCAGTCTAATAGTAACGTTTTTGAAAGACGGAAAACAATTTGTATTATGGGCTAATTTGAGTTGCTGCATCTCCGAATGTTATCGTTCAACCTTGAACGTTAGTAGTATAATAAAATAGATAAAGTAATAATTATATAACCAGTTGATATCTGCACAATAAGAATTGCATTATGCACAGACACATATTCGCTAAATCTTATTGCAGATAACTAAAAACGTATACACATATGAAAGCATACGTGCATATACGTACACGTGCATAGCAATATACCGCTATGATATTAAGATGTCTAAATCTGTGTAATTTTATTTCAACGTAAATGACAATGTTAACGGGCAACGTAATATCGCCTCACGAGCAAATATATGGAATGGAAAGTAAAATATTAATAAGAAAGTAAGTAGGTATACATCTTGAAAGAAGCTATAAGCTTGGGAATCTTAAGCATGGGGGCGGAATCAATAATCCATCGATTATATACGCATCAGTTAGGCGTTATCAGTTGGGCATTAAACGATGAATATCTACATACATAAACAATTAAACGTTAAATATGAAAGTAGCAATAAAGTAGGTTAGGTAACGACCATACCACCTGAAACTATACACTAGAAAGGTTAGATTTTAATTTATAAAAAATACTTCAAGAACTTCCTTCACAGGCTGTCTCACGATTACTTTCAGCCACTTACGTTTCACGGAGAACGGCTTTTCAATCGAAGAAAGATCTTTAATCACGAATCTTCTATATTCGAAAATTCAATTTCTTCAAATATCCTGACAGAGGTCTGCCGATCAATGTTAATGTTAACAATAAACGGTAAAAAATAAGCGTAAAACAATACGAATGTGAATAGGTTAAATTGTTATTGCGGCAAGTCATATTTTTCAGGTAGTTGGTAAAATTTTGGAATGACAGCCAACCGGAAATTCAGCAGAAGACATACTCACCGATTGAAAGTGGAGAGTGGTCGTGGTCGTGGTAGTGGTAGTGGTCGCTCACGGATTTTCGTTGACAAAAAGCAGTCCTTATCATCGAGAGCGATAATAGGGACGATGTAGGAAGCTCAATCCCAAACAGGCAGTGTGACTAGCATGATACCCGGGAGATTTCGTTTTCACCGAGAATCTGAAGAGATAAAAGAGGACCACGGGCCACGGGTGGAACCGTCGTTCACTTACGTCACAAGTTACGCACCAATCGCAATGGCCTGTATCAACGGAAGAAAGAGAGGGAATATTTACGAGCGACGATGATCTTCGTTTAAATGTTTAAATAGTATAAACTAAAGCATTGATATTGATAAATATATTTGCCAATCAATTGATATTTATTTGTACCAGGATGCTTAATTTGGACTATAACCTGAATAGGAATGAATTTCATTATTTGACGTATAATTAAATGTACAGGGTGTTCCAGTATTGATGACACAAACAAAGTGGGGTTATTCTTTATAAATGAATAAGAGCAAAATATATAGAACGAGGTTTTTTTTTTTCTTTTTTCATTTAAGGCTTCGTTTTCGAAGATTGAAAATTTATCAAGTATACTTGAACTTTATTAATTTCGAATTCGATCGATTTCGTATCGAATAATAGATGACAAATTATTATACCGGTAAAAGTAAGTAAAAAATGTAATGTAAAACATTTGTCATGGGACGTTCCATTTTTGAGAAAATAAAAATCGGAAAATTAATGAACCGTGCGTGTATCAAACTATTTTCTTGAAAACAGGGCCTTAAACGGAAAGAATTTTATTCAACACTTTTCACTTATTCTCGCATATAAGATAACCTGACTGTTTAGTTCAATTACCAGTTGGTGCTCAGCCAAATTTACATACGCCAAACAAATTTTTAAATTTGATTTTCTCGGGTATGAGAAACACTTTACTCGATATTCTCGACTCGTTCTTTCATGTAGAATCATCTCCACTTCGTTTGAACCATCTGGTATCGTCGATACCCTGTAATATACGTTTAATACGTTTGAGTATTATTAAATTAGAAGCAACGCAGTGTTTCTAAGACCGTATCGATATGTTACACAGAAGTGAATTTCAATAAAAAATTTGGAAACAGCCGTATCAGATTTATTTACCTCCCTTATTACATTCGAAATTTGAATTCTAAAGAATACCGTGAATACCGTGAAGTTGTATAGCCTTGGAATATTGTAAACCAATGATGGTTAATGATAGGAGATATTGTAATTAATGAATAATAAACGTCTTTGTATATAGCTATCGAGTTTCGCATTCGTTTTTATATAATTTTATAAACATTGCAACATATAGCATTCTTTATTGTACATGTAAATTGCAGTAAACAGATCGATTAAATCGTACCGTTCTATGAAGATGGCACTGCGATCACAATTTAAAATACAATTTAGAATAAGAGAAGTTTATGATATCAAAGGAGAAATCATTTATTCTGCTCCAATATGCATTATTCATTTGTAGTCTTTAAATGGTAATGTTGTTACTTAAATTTCGTTTCTTTATTGACGTAGCGCATAGAAAACATTGCGTAGCTGAAAGTGTTCGAAAAGTAATACTTTCGTTAAATATCTAACCCTCTTTTATTGTGAGGCAAAGGAATATCGGGCCAAAAGTTGCACTATTCTAGTTCACTTTCCTCTTTACATCGTAATATTGTTAACAATAGCGGACAATAATGGAAACATTTCAATTAGGAAGTTCGTCCGACGACGATGACGATATGTACTTAAATTCTGTTGCAAAGTTAAATGGTACGTACGCAAATATTATTGTTAGTAATGTTGTTAAATTATTAATTTACGGTATAACATAGAAACAGATGATATAATTAAAAAAATGACGTATAGCCTTAAAGAAAAAGCCGCCGCCGCCGCCGCCGCCGCCACCGCCACCACCACGATATAACGATCAGATCAGCGAGGACGAGGAGAAGAAGATACAAAAAAATAACGAAGAGTTGGTGCACATCTAACACATATGAAGTTTACAATAAATTAGTTTTTATTAGATTTTATAATTAAAAATTTCATGTATTATACATCGTTAATACTTTATCGCTGTGATCTTATGTTAACTCGAAGTTTCCTATTATCGTACAGAATTCTAGAGGACTCCAACAAAATTAGAACGACAAGAAAAGCAGAGAAACAAAAAACAACTCGGAATACAAGAGGTAAAAGGAACGCTAATAGGCATCGATCAGCTAGACAAAGACAAGTAAACAATTAGAGACAGGCGCTCTTTTCGTTAATCCATGGAATTATTAATAGAATGAATCGAAATATGTTGTATATCCAATTTCGTTGCTGTCCCTTTTTAGAAGAGGAATGCATGGCAGATTGACAATGAGGCAGATTCAGATCTAGAAATCGTTTCTATAGAAGGAAAACCGAAATCACCTGAAAATGATTTATTCGTACTTGAAAGTAGTACAGCAGAGAATTCACATTCTAGCGAGACTGAGGATTATGAAATAAACATTAAAATCCTTTGGCGATCAAAGGACATACATCGTTTGAATATTTGTAAAGTAAGTAATCAAAGTATACAATAATTACATTACGTTTCATAATCATATCTATGAAATTATTACAATTATGCCGCACTAATTAACCCTATTGTTTACCTCTGTATAATATTGTAAGTGAAAATATTTGCATTGTTTTAGAATGAAAACTTTCGACAAATTTTTGAATATTTTGCTAATTTGGAACAAGTATCTGTGGACGAGATTTTAATAACAAAAAAAGATGTAACTGTTAAACAAACCGATACGCCAGCCTCCATAGATTTGTCTGTGATAGACATACTCGGTAAATTATTCATTGCCACTTTGATCTTCTTCGCGCAAAGGTATAGTATCTTTTGATGTTTTTTCCAAATAAACATAGGAAAAAAAAAAAATGTTCACAGAGGGAGGCATCGTTAAGAGGGACAGTACAGACACTATGCCCCGAAAGGACACGAACAATGAAAACGTTTGTACAATAAAAATACAAACAACAGGCAAGAAGAATCTAACTGTTACTGTCAAACGAGATGACGATTTCAAAATCTTATTAGAGAAATGTGCTCAAAAGTTTGATGTCGAGGAGTCAAAAATTAAACTGTATTTCGATGGTGAATTAATTGTTACTACAGATACACCCGATTCATTAGATGTAGAAGACGAAGCTTGTTTTGATCTTCGATTATCCTCCTAGTTTATAAGAGACTTATTTATAAAGAACATATTTGATAAATTTATTTAAAATGAAATTATCTATTTGTAGTTAATTATAATATGTCTCATGCGAAAGAAATTATGTACTTCGTTCCAAATTGATCAATTTATAAACTTTTTATGGGACATACACAAAGTATTAATTAATAATAACTATGAAAGGGAAACGATATAAAATACAAAAAATATAAAAATCATTAGCAATTTATAATAAATATATAAAATTTTGTTCCTCTTGAATTTTAATAAAAAACTGTACGAATCAATTGTGAAATAAATTTATGTTAAAATTAATGGTGATCCTTCGGTGGGCGGTAATTCCATAGTTTCTTGCGCTTCTACAACTCTACTTCTAATTACATTCCCCTCGGCATCAGTTTCATCGATCGTTATCAGAATATTCGAGATCACCGGCATAGATTTTCCTTCGTCATTTTTCTCCCCTGACACTTCTTGCACATCGTTATCCTCATTTTCCCCTTCATTTTCATCCAAATCTTCAAAAACCTAATAGACAGCATAACATTTTTGTACATCAAGTTCTTTTACAACTATTTATAAACTTTACAGCATGCAAACAAACATACTACCTGAATTTGAGGCACGCTGGCATCTTTATTTAATTTGATTTTGAATTTTTTATTTTGCAATTTTGGCTGGTTAATAGAAGGATTTGTTTCTTCTTCGACAGCTTCATATCTGAACATTTGTAATCTGTAACATCCATCTTCATCGTGACTGTATTGGAATCGTGTATGACCGCTAGGTAATTGCAATTGATGTGTCTCAATCAAATGTCTTGTTAGCCTATAGCTTTTCCTATATTTTACTGGACATTCGTGACAGCAATACCATCGCACCTGCATAGTGTGAACTCGTTCGATGTGCCTTAAAATATAAATTTACCGCCATGAAGAAAAATGAAGCTTCTTTTCTCTATGTTTTCTCTTTCTTTCTCTTTCTCTTTTTCTTTTTCGAGCAACCAAAATGAGATGCGTTAATATTTGTTCGGCCCTTCTTATTCGAATTTTCAGGAAATAAAAGGTTCCAGTACCTATCAAGAGTATATGCGCCCTTGCATTTATATTGGCATCCTTCAAAATGACATGAAAAGTTGGGTCCTTTTGTGTGAACTGTCATGTGTGTATCTAGATCCTGTTGAGACTTGGCAGCATGATTGCAGAGCTGGCAAGGGAAACTTCTAGTAGAGACATGCCGATATCTAACGTGTTTGGCTAAATTGGCTGGTGAGTCACAACTCATATCACAAAGAGTGCATTTATAATTGAAAACATGCATTCGCATATGATCCCTTAAGATTCCTTCAGTTGGATAAAACTTATTACAATGGGAGCACTGGAATCCCTGAACTAATATAATAATTAAAGTAAGTTATCTTTTTATAAATGTAACACCTAGCAAAATAGGTTATTATATTAAAAATATATTATTATATTCTATTAAAAATTGACCATATCTAATTGATTATCAAATTTCTGACAATCGTTTGTAATCAACTGGTTTATTGGTACGCCACAATTGAAAATATTCTACATAATATCTGGTTAGGCCTTGATAGCTATAGGAACTGTTTAATGGAAATTTTTAATCTTACCATCAATTGGAATTTGCCGTTTGCAATGTATATGGAACTTTGTATTGGAAGCAAAAGTAGCACCACAATCAGGACAAGCAACGATCTTTTCTTTCGTATGATGCCTGATATGATTCCTCAATTTGTACAAATTGGGATATAAGCTGCCACAGCCTGTCCATTTACATTTTACGCCTCCCTCAATTTTATTACCTCTAGGACCTTCCTCAATGTGAACAGCCACATGATACAAGTATAACTGATAATTTCTGAAGTGTTTCAGACATTCTTCCCAACGGCAAAGAAGTGGCGCTGGAAGATCCACAACATTTTTCCATTCGGGATCTCTACGGCATTTCTGAAATATTAAGATTTCAAATCCCCTAGACATTTTTATATCTCTATTTAATTTTCAAAGAAAACTTATACTTGGAATTTTTTTATTAAAGTAACATTTATATAGCGGGCAAATAATTATAAAATAAAATCGTAGAATAAAAATTATGAAATAAAATGGTTAAATGGTTAGTTGGTCGCTTATAATTTACTACTGGTAGATAGGTAATTCTTACAGGTAATTTAATTCTGGTGCGAACATTTGATCCGATACATTTCAATTTGGTATGATAGGCATGATAATTGACATGCCTAGAGATCTCATCGGGATCATCGCTCTCATACAAACAGCCAGTCCATTGACATATGTAAACACTGATTTCTTTCTCATTGGTCCGCGTATTTAAATCAGACACGTGCGTGGCCACGTGATTTACGAATCTCTCAACGTGATTGGTTTCATATTTACAGCTGGTCCATTCACAGGATAGATGATAAATTTCACGTTTCAGCGGGAAACCAACTCTTCTTTTTGTTCCACATTCTGATACGGAATCAAACTCGGAATCAGTATTATAACTATCATCGTCGTCTGTGTGCCTTCTCTTACATTGCGGTTCATCTGTATATGTAAAATTCTTTTGCAACTCTACCCAATCGTTACACCATTTCTGTACATCTTTACTAGTGATTAATTTTTTTCCGAATTCTGCCATTTTGCCTTTTAATTTACACTTTAATATCCATGCCGTAAACTTCTTTCATACAACGCATACAATTTTTATTTTCCGCGTTACTATAAAGGCTTATTAAAACTTATCACAAAATGTCAAACACTTAAAAAAGTTCGTTAATGTAGATAAAATATTCGGTATGCTGATTAAACTGCTGAACCTATTCAACTACTAATCATTAACTTCCATCTTACATTCCCCTCATCAATGGCCATGCTCAATACTTGCACTTAAATACCTAACCTGATTCTAAGCCAATGTAGAATAGATGCAAAAAGAGAGAGAGAGAGAGAAAAAAAAGAAGGATCTCGTGTTAAATTTATATAAGTTGTTACTGCTTATATATTGTGTACACAAATGTTACGAATATTTTAAAATAAAAAAACATTTGAAAGTTAACTCTATCAGTTCGAAGAAAATGAGACGCAGTATTTTTATTCCACTAATTTTACTGCAAAGACACTTTTGTGAATGTAGATCCTCTACGATCTACGCACTTTCTTCCGGTTGTTACACTTTCTTCTATATTTCTAGCATCGCTCAAATTTTTATAAAATTAATATATTTATTATATAGAAATTTTCATTTGATAGCTGTGCACTTCAACACTGCTTTTTGTCAGATGGGACGTTTAGCATTCCGCCAATTTTAACTGCGCATGCGTCTTGCAAACACAAATTTAAACATTTAAAGTATTTTATATTTAACTATTAATTCCAATGTGAAAGTAAATACGAATTAAATGAAATTATTATTTAAAATTTAACATACAGTATAACTGAAAAGATATCAATTATGTCTATATATTTATGCTTTTATTTAATTATAAAAACATTATTTTCTTGACGTGTATTATATTTAATTTACAGTAATAGATAGCTCCGTTCTATCGAATTCGCTATACTTCAATTTAACTACTTTAATTTATTTCATTCATTAAATGACAAATACTTTTTTGTATTGAAGGATATGGCAAATGCGGCGTAGCAGTAATTCGTGTTTCAGGACCAAAAGCATCAATAGCATTGGAAAAAATGACAAAAATATCCTCTCTAAAACCTAGAACAGCCTTCTTAAGAAAGATTCACGATCCTCAGACAAAAGAGGTTTTAGATAAGGGTCTATGCCTTTGGTTTCCAGGTAATGTGATACAGTGCTTAATCTAAAGAAGTATCCTTCGAAATTATATATTGAAAATAAATAGTGTAAGAAAGTCGTGTATTCGATGAATAATGAATTTCAGGACCCAAATCATTTACTGGAGAGGACTGTGCAGAATTTCACGTTCACGGCGGTCCAGCAGTAGTGACATCAGTTCTAAATGCACTTTCAAAGTTACGTTTTCATCTAGCACTTCCCGGAGAGTTCACAAAGAGAGCATTTTTAAATGGTAAGATAGATTTGACTGAAGCGGAGGGTATAGGGGATTTAATTGAAGCAGAAACTGAAAAACAACGTCAGCAGGTACAAATGAAATTACCGTAATATCCTTCTGAAAGAATACTTTTTAATTACCTTGTAGTATTGGAATTTACTATGTTGTAACATTTCCCTATTGTAACTTCGACAGGCCTCTAATCAAGCAAGTGGTTCCCTCCGTCGTCTCTATGATTCTTGGCGTATTACGCTTTTAAATGTTCTTGCCAATTTAGAAGCTTATGTTGATTTTTCCGAAGAGCACAGTGTAACATCAAACGTGTTAGAAGATGCCAATACTGTTGTGCAAACATTATCTACAGAAATTCAGCGACATCTTTCTGATGGAAGGAAAGGGGAAATTTTACGCGCTGGCGTACACGTAGCAATACTTGGGGAGCCTAATGTCGGAAAGAGCAGTCTTCTGAACCTTCTTTCTAGAAAAGATGCAGCAATTGTTACATCATCGCCAGGAACAACGAGAGATGTTATAGAGTTAACAACAAATATTTGTGGATATCCAATGATTCTTGCAGATACTGCAGGAATCAGACATAATCCAGAAAATGAAATAGAAGTGGAGGGTATTAGAAAAGCTAAGGAATACTCGAAGGAAGCAGATTTTGTTATATGTGTAATTAGTGCGGGAAATGGTATAAAAACTTCTGTAGGAAAGTTTTTAGAACAGTATAAGAATTATTTGGGGATAGATAAAAAAAGGGTTCTTGCCGTACTGAATAAAATAGATTTAATTAATGAAGAAGAAAAAGAAAGATGGAGGCAGCAGAATGTTGTCCCTATATCATGTAGGACGCAAGAAGGTTTAGAAGAGCTTACGAACGCATTAGGGAAGTGTTTCGAGGAATTGTGAGTACTTTATTTGTAATATTGAAAACCAAGTAATATAATAAATTATATGAATAAATATAATTACTGTAATAAGCATAATTTAAACAGTGTTTCTCTCAAATAGAACATTTCTATTTTATTGCATTAATCAATATCTTTAATTTCAGATGCGGAGATCCATCTCAGGAAAATCCTGTAATCAGTCATGCACGATATAGAAATCATTTATTGCATGTCTCAGATTGCCTTGAACTGTATTTAGAAAAAACTGTAGCGCCAACTTATGACATGGCTATATCCTTGCAAGATATTAGAGACGCAGCAAGAGAACTTGGCAAAATTACCGGTGCTATCAGTAATGAAGAAGTCTTAGATATTATCTTTAAAAATTTTTGCATAGGCAAATAAAATATTTCTGCTTATCGATGATAACGAGAACATAATTGTGTAAATTGTTTTATGATAAAAATAATGATTTATTTAAATATATATTATTTAAATATATATATATATATAACATGTTCATAAGAAAAATTAAGAGAAAATCCTATTAAAATCATAATTGTCAATTCTCAGCTTTCTTCTCTTGTTCCGTTCCCAAATGAGCTACATTCACTTCGTCCAGATTTATGTTCTGATCTTTCATGGCTTGCTGAAACATAATTATAATGAATAAAGTACACCCTATAAATGGCAACAATATAATTGTTTTATAACGAAGTATTAAGTTAAGTAATAAAAAATTTGTTTCAAAAGATTTAGAAATGGCAACATAGGACTTGAGCATAACAAACTCATATTAATTTCATCAAATTCCAAATGTAATTAGTAGTAATAATGATATTATTTTTTATGTTATTGAAAGTCCGATAAAAGTTAAGTTTCGAAATATATATTCAAGGCATAAAACTGATTAATTTTTGATTGGTTAATCTTAAAAATTATTTACAAAGTTCATGATTCTGAAATATAAATGTTAGATTCTATACAATTGTTCACGTTTTCAAGCGATTCCTTTCTAATTGTATAATTAGCCCTTTCGTATTCCAATAGGCACAATAATAAGCTAACGAAAGTAAGGTTAGAAATTAAAAAAAATTCAAGTTTCTTGTTACAATTTAACTTACCGCTATACATTTGGTATAAACTTTAAGTAATGGTGCACATTCACTATCGTCATTGATTCCACGCAGAAATTTCTCAGAGAACCAATCATTAAAACAACGATCGTACTTTTCTTTCAATTCTTTGCAAGCCTCCATAATATATTCTTATTTAAATTATTAATTAGAAAAATTAATGGATTAAATCATCGCCGATTAATTCTAATAATTTTGTTTAGTTATTCATACAGAAAAAGACGAAAATTGTGCAATCCGCATGTTCAAACATGTACATTGCTTTAATTCATGATTACTGTTCATACAACCACACAGGCTAATTTACCTCAGACATCTTTTATGAGATTTTAAGGTCTGATTTAAAAGAGAAACAAATACGGAAAATGTACGTAGAATCACACGATGTTAACAATTATTTTGGATTTCAGTTTATCGAATGTTTGCAGAATCATAAGCTCGTTTTCGCAAAACTTTGTAAAGAATATGATTCCCAAGAAATCGCATTCACATTTCAGTTTCATGATAGTTTAATGTTTGGATTTTAAAAAACGGTGAATTTAGGAAAATATTAATTTGTTTACCTGAAGGCATTGATTGTACAATTTAAAATGATTCGAGCACATTGAATCGTCTAAATCACCTTTAAGAAATTTTTCGGAAAACCAAAGTTTGAAACACCCATCATATTCTTTTTTAAGATTATTACAAGCTTCTGCTATACTGTTCATTTAATTTATCAATTTATTACTAACTCTAGAATATAATTTCACGTAAGACAGTTCCTCGCAATTGCCTCAGGGGTTAATGATACCTACAAAAGAGATCTTAGATTTATTGGTTATAAATCAAGTTAGAAATGCAATTGAAATTAATTTATATTAAATGTTATTGACTCGATTTGCAATTTATTATCGAATTCATGGTGTTTGCATATCGATTAGAATCGATTAGTCGAATTGTATTTGTCAAAGATCGGAGCTATTTCGCGACAAGTTGTGATATTTTAAGTTTTAAGTTTTATAAAATTCGTTGATATCGAGCATTACTATTCAGCACTCTAAAGTAAATTGTCACGATTAGAAGCAATCTAGGTATAACTTACGCCAGAATACTTTTTAGAGTGCAAAATTATCAAACCTCAATAGACGAGAAACACGAGTACTTTTTGGTTAGTAAGTAGCGTATTAAAGACTAATCATTGATCAACGGTTCTCAACTTACCTTCTCCTAAAGTGTACCAAAGTGTTATGAATTTGTGGTTCCTGTAGGGAATTTTATCATAATCACTAACAACAGTTGCATTTAATGTTATTCTTATTATTATATTTTTCAGAACAGAATTTGTTTCCTTTCTGCAATATAATAATAGCCATAACAAAGTAGAAAGTTTTATGAGCGTGTACATGTACGTACGTATACGTTCATTAATTTGAACGGTTTCTCTGAAGATATTAAAGTAATGTAAAATTTTAGTACGGACCTGCTCGATTTTCAAACAGACTCTATGAAAATTTAAACGCAAAGGAAAAATCAATTACTATTTAGAGATTAATGAAATTAATTTAGTAGCTTTTACTAGAAAATATATACATTATAAATATCTAACATTTAAAGTCACGCTGGGGAACAATATTATCATTAAAATGATATCTTTTAATAAATTTCGTTAAACTGTTACAATTGAATTAAATAAATCATAATTAAACTATGGTGATTAGTTTCGCTTAATGGCTGTAATACAATAAAATATACAATAATAAAACGTAAAGGTGAAATATTCACTTATATTAAGTGGAAGAGATACTTCATAAGTAATAAAAATTAGAAAATCACATTTAATTATTTGTTGTGTGTTATAACAATAGTCTTAATATATCGATTGGGACTTGCATCGTTTGATCATCGACCAAAACGATGTCAAATTTTTCCATAAATGAAGCCAGGCTGCTTTCAATCTGTAAAAGATCAAAATTCCTATTGAATTCGTGATCTTTTTCTAAAACTTCTAATTATAACGCAAGACAAACAATGATAATTATTTGTTACAAATAAACACGATGCAATACATGGTACTTACATTGTCATAAAGAAAACCAATTTTTAGTACAGCACATGTATTCACCATTCCATCGACCATTGATGCATCTCCTATGGTATCACCCATTAAAAAAACATTTTTCCTTCCTTCGAGAACTTTAAAATAGTCTTGTTCTATTGCATGTTCGTTTTTATTGAAAACATGAATCAGCCTTTCATTTTGAAAGCCTGCCAATTTTCCGTCTTTGTATTTGAGAAAATTGGAGATTATCTAAGAATGAATATTATAACTCTGAATATATTCTTTTTGCCATTATTACTTGATACAAGTTTAGAAAAGGCGGAGAAGATAAGGCGGTAAGGGTAAATTATATGTGTTAACAGTTACCTTCACATTATCAAATAGAACTCCTTGATTCTTTAATATAGCTTCAACGATGTCTCCTAAACCGGCACTAAAGACCAGTACTGGAATTTTAACAAAGTGCAGTCTTTTAAAAAATTCTTTAGTACCATCCCTTAAGTGTTTTCCATAGATATTGCTTATTTCTGGTATTTCGTCAGGAGTAAAAGGTATTCCTTTCAGTATTTCCTCTGCCGCTATCATCCATTCTCTCATTGCTTCTGTTTTTACTTCAATAGATAAATTAGGATCTATTTCGATCGGTCTGTATTTTTGATAAAGACGACTTGATTCCTTCGCATATATTTCTGGAAGTTGCTTGCACTTGCTAAAGATACCTATTCCCCCCCCCCCCCACCAAAATTACAAGGCAATAAATAAAAAGGTGTATTAAATTTTACTTTGTATAAGTTTAATTAAGCCTTAATAGGTGATTATAATGAAATAATGTTTATAAATTTACATACCAAAGCTACTGAGAACTTTTTTCCCATTGACGTGTTGTTTAGTCAATGTTAAGTCAAAATCAGTGACTATCTGAAAGCAATATTTTCCAACAAATTTAGAATTATGTACGTACGTGTAAGATTGAAACTAGGATTTTATGCGTAGAAGTAAACAATAAGTAGGTGATATGAATAAAAATGAAAGAGTATTTTGAAAAAATGCGTACCTGTAAAGAATTACATCCATCTGTCAACATTGTGTTTATTGTCCTTAATAGACGTCTTTTGTCCTTAATATGTACATGGTTTAGTTTCAGTGTTGGGAACTGTATTAAAAAGAGAAAATTTTAAGACTTACATTGAAATATATTTAAATTTAAATGTGATCTTGAATTTTAGTTAAAATTTTCTAACATCTATTATTAGATAAAATAGAAACGCATAGTTCATGTGTAAAAAATATACAAAGCGCTGTTGCGAAAGATATTTACATTGTCATTCCTGCAATCATCATGAAATTGTTATTATTAGAGCGAATTATTTTTAAAAATTATCTCACCATATTGTGACAAGTATCTGTCTGCCAAATTACGAATTTCCTTATTTTCTTTGAAACAGGATCGAAGAGAAATATTTTTTAATAAAAGAAGACCTCTTGAATGATACATTTAACATTGTTTATTTCATAATATTACATATGTTTTGATATAAATAAAAAATTATGTTACAAAGAAGGCTCATTTATTAATCTCTTTTTGAACATGT
>CM026165.1:181384-357401 GCA_014825975.1 Bombus haemorrhoidalis
GTGACTAATTGTTTGCGGCTGCCAGTGCGGTTCTAATCCCTCGGCGTGGTGCCAAACGAAGATGATTTCGTTAGCCTCGCAGCTTCTCCATGTCTTTGTTCTGGCAATATGTGGCACTAAAACGAAACAAACGATTATTAATCGACGATTGAAGGCTAGCTGTATACAATTAACGTTCGTCGTAAGACGTCGGGTTACCTTTGTCGGCATAGGGGATGTAATCGCATTGTCCGTCGGAACCACGAAATAGCCAACCATGAAAGGGGCATTCTAAGCAATCACCCTTTACACGGCCACCCTCAGCCATATTCGCACCCAGATGAGGGCAATAAGCGTCTAAAATTCTCACCGTCCCATTATCTGTTCTTTAAACGTGCATAAATTGTTAAACGTCAATATTAACTATACGCAGAGTACACATAGTATCCATAGTACGCCGGAGATCGCGGTACAAGCTGAAAGGGGTTGATCCCTCGTGCAAAGGTGAATGGAAAAAAATGATGGAGTCAGGGAAAATCGACCGGCAAGAGTTGCCTCGCACTTGGGCATCTATTCTGTTCGGTTCGCTTCGAAAGAAGCCGAAAGTGGGGCGATTTCCCGTGGAAAGCAGGTTGAGAAGGGAACGAGAATTTTTGGACGCGAGCGTCCGTTTGTCGAGGGAATGGGCCATCAAATTTCATCCGTCCGAGTTCTCGTTACCTCTGTCAAGTGCGCACGTACTCGACGGAACTTCAACCAAGTGCGAAGAAACCCGTTCAACCGAGACTCTCGTTACCTCTCCAGTGCACGCGTACTGCATAGAACTTCATAGTGGCTTCAAGTGCGAGGAAACCCGTCCAATCGACTCTCATTGCCTCTCAGGTGCACACGTACTCGACGAAACTTCATATTTTCACGATTTCCTCGAAAGACCAAACCTTTTTATCGGAAATCCTCGCTCTACAACGTTTCTCCGCTTACCTTCGCACGATACTTTCGTCGTGTCACGCTTTCCCTTTACTTTCCCGTGAGTATGTAAATATCGGTTGGAAAAAAAAAAAAAAAAAAAAAAAAAGAAAGAAAAACGAAAGAAAAACGAAAGAGGGGGAAAAAGAGAGAAAGGGGGAAGAACAGGAGAGAGAGAGAGAGAGAGAGAGAGAGAGAGAGAGAGAGAAAAAAAAGAAAAAAAAGAAAGGAAAAGACGTTGGCGCTTTCGACAATTTCTTCCAACGTCTGTCGTAATATTTATATAAATTAACTTTACGTATTAATTTCTTTCTATATGAATATATGGCCGTTATAGTCCTTCCTCTTATAAAATGAATTTATCGAAATACCTGAAGACGGCAAAATTCTGTCCGAGAGCAGCTACGTGTTTCACTTGACCCTTGTCTAATTGAGAACTCTCTAACAGGGCAAACCACCCGTTCGGATAGACCGGAGGAAGCTTACCCAATTTACGTTTTTTCGATTCCAAGTAATTCGCTAAAACTCTTTTGTTGTCACCTTCGAATCTCAGGTCCTGAAAAGATCAGTGCCAATTATCTGTGGAGCTTTTCGTTAAAACAGAAAACTAATAATAATAACACGAAACGAATGGAAATAACGGCGATCAACGGGCAACGGTTTTTGCTATTTTCGACAAATCGGCGATGAAATTTTTCATAAAGCGATAGGAATTTCGATAAAATCGTCGTCCGCTATACGTAAGATTATAACGTGCGAAACGTGGAAGCGTATCACGTTTTCTTTTCGTGGATAGAAAGAATCGCTGATACGATGAAAAAGGATATTCTTCTGGCGTCACCCGTAGAAAGAAATCTGCTTCTTCGTTTTGTAAACATAATGTCATCGCGCTGCCTTCTGTACGCACCCGTGTGTACGCACTCGTTTGCGTTAAAAGTGTATAGATTCGGCTAATAGGAATACGAAAGGAGTGCGAGCGTCGACAAATTTTAGTAAATCTTCTTTTTTCCACTTTCACGTTTCCGGGGAGTTAATATAGAGGCGTATTAACGTTTCGCCGAAGGTAATTTTATCTTGCTTGTTACATAAGTAACAAAGTTGTTAATCTTTGACGCGTAGATAATATTTAACGATATTTATCTCTTTGTTAGATCGATAAAAGGATGATACACAACGACGATCGGGACATCGTGGTACGCGTAACTTTAAAACGTATATTATATTCAGCCTCGATCGAAATTTAATGGAAATTTGATGGAAAGCCAACGTGTGCTTCTAAAATTACGCTCGTATCCCTCGAATCTTTATTTCTTGCAGCGCGATCTATGAAAATATGCCACCGTTTTCCTCTCCTCTCTGTTCCTATTGCCGTACCTTTCTTTTCGCTTTTTCGCAATTCTCTTCAAATAGATTTTACCGTGTTTCAATTCGACGTGTAATTCGTTCTCTAATTAATAATACTCTGTAATTCGATGATACAACGAACTGCTGTAATCTCGATTACCCTCGAATCTCTTCTACGGAAACGGAAAATATCGATCGGTTTGAATTCGAACAGTGGCGAGACGGAGAGCGAAAGATGCGATATAAGTAGGTAAACCGGGCAATGGTATCGAAGAGGACTCACCTTGATCCAGTTGATCTTGTACAAATAGGAAGCAAGGAGAATACCAAAAAGCAGAAGAAAAGCACCACCGAGGCTCCACCATCCGGCCATCGTTGTCTTCTTCACCCTCTTCCCCCGAACGAAGAAAAGCAAGTGCACTCTAAAAACTTGTCCCTCTGGAACACCTTCGGAACCACCTCTCTTATTCTCCTTGCCCTCGCTTCGCCTCTTTCTCTCTTTCCTTTCTCCCTTCCTTCTCCTGCCACTCGGCCTCTTCTCTTTTTCCTTCCTTCCTTTTTCCTCTCCTCTATAGCCTTCTTTCTCGGCACCTCGTTTTCCTCTTCTTTCTCTTCTTTCGCTCCTCACCACTCTCTCTTCCTTCCTTCCTTTCTCCTCCCCCTTACCCCTCCCTACCTTTTCTCCCTTCTTCCTTTTCTTCCTCTTCCACTAATCCCGCTCTTCGTCGCGTTGCTCTTATTTTTGCTCTCCCCTCCCCCCTCCCCCCACCCTCTTCTTCCTTTAATATTTTTCTACACCTGTTCCGTGCACTACTTGTCTTTCGAACTTGTCTTTGCTACGTTTTCGAACCACCGCTCCTGCATTCGTAATTCTTTCCCCCGCTCGTCGATCTCGCTCGAGCCGTTCTCGAATTTGATCGCGAAACGAAGAGAAAAGAAGAGAAAACGAGAAAGGGGAGGAGAAAGGAGGGGGAAGAAGAAAAAGAGAGAAAAGAGAGAAAAAAAGAAAAGGAAGAAAGGAAAAGGAAGAAAGAGAGAAGAAAGAGGGAAGAAAAGAAGAAGAGAAGAAAGGAAAACCGATAGGAACGAGATATCACCTCTGTCGATTCCAGTTCGCTCGATCTCTCCTCCTCCTCCTCCTCCTCCTCTCCTCCTCTCCTCCTCCTCCTCCTCCTCCTTCTCCTCCTCCTCTTCTTCGTTATTTCTTATCCTCGATACTTGTTGGTCGCGCGAACTTATTTTTCTTCTTTCTCACGCGCGTCCCTCTCGTTAACGGCCTCTTAACTCTTCTCGTTTCGTACAATGTATCGGTAGTTGCGTTCCCTTGGCTCGTACGATTCCATATCAGGTTTAACTAACTCGACGTCTAATGCAAATGGTTATCGTCCGATCTCGAACTATATAGCTGTTGGAACGAAGGGGACGACCGTTTGATAGAATTGGAAAAAGCGAGGAGGCGCGCGGAAGGGCCTACGGTCTACGGGACGGATTCCGAACCCTCGATCGTTTTTCGAACGACTGAGCCACCTCGTCCTTAGACCAGAGCCTTTTATACCTTTCCGAGGTGTACTAACGTCGCCGACAGTGTCTATTGCGGAGGACCCATCATCCGCCTTTCCATCCGTCACATCTTTGATTTTTCACTCGAATAGATATTATTATAATATCTTTCACGCGGAGATGTTTATTATTTCAACCATAGACGATCGATCTTCCGTAAAAATGATATAAATAAGGCCAATCGCAACCTCTATGTGTGGCTCAGCGTCCGTGTTTGATCTTGCAGGGCTTGTTCGTTATATTTCTTTCTGCTAATTTCGTGTTACGTACGTTTGCGTTTCTTCCGTAACAAGTACAAGTAACAAGTAACAAGTAACAAGTAACAAGTAACAAGTAACAAGTAACAAGTAACAAGTAACAAGTAACAAGTACATATATCGCAATGCAAGAAGATATATTGAAATCGGTACAACTTTCAACGAGATCATTGTTATATTTATAATCGATTATTATATTGTAACGCGTGCCGTTTACGATAGAAGCTATATCGCAATGGCGCTTATGAAATGTAATGCATAACGCATCGTGTCTATTCAAATGTCGAGGAATATTTGTCAGTCACAAATCGTATACCTGGCCTTTCCAGCCGAATGTCGATCGAGCCGATCACGTCGGTTACCACATTTTTCCGCTTCGAATTATGTACAGCCACGGCCGATTTCCAAGTCCTTGTTGCATATCTTTTCTTCTATCGCGAATCGTTCTGTTTCTGCTTACCCTCCTTGTCTTTTCTTTCCCAGGTTTCGTTTTATCAACGCTGTCCGATCGATTTCCGACTGTTTCTATCTTTAGTCCTACGCTTTTCCGCATTTATTTTCTCCTTAGTTTCGTCTACCCCGCCCCTTTTCCACTACCGCCCTTCTTTCATATCTTACGATCGGCTATCGATTTATGCCGTGGTTATCGTGATTTTCGGTAGATCACCGGTTCCAAGCCCGGCCAGGATACGCGGCATTTTCTACGTTCCAACGTGAATAATATTATTGTATGTTTAGTTTGGAGACGTCGTTTGAATTTTAAACCGGGCCACGGGAACATCTAGGTAAGTACGAAGTTTGAAATCTTAGAGAGTTCAAGGTCGCCGGGAATTTATATGTAACGCAACCAACTACTGCTTTAAACAGTTGTTTCTAGCGGCAGAAACAAATATCGGCTCGTGGAATACCACACCGTTGAAAAGTATCCTAGAGAGAGATGTTTACCGAATCACGAGTAAAAATTACGCGTTGATAAATAATTATCGCGTTCTGCGCTCTCCAAATATATATTATATTAATAATAATATATTAATAACGATTACCACTCTATTGAAAAAGAAATTCTGCCCCTTTCGTCGTTTGAGAAAATATCTCGTCCCCCGTGGAATTTTTATGGGAAAGAAACGTTACTCTTTGGAACAGTATTTACGAGGCGTTCTCGTAGAAGAGCGAACTGGGATCACTTGGGACAAATGGGTATAATACGGTACAAATCCGTATAATAAAAGTTCCATGGCGACGAGTTATTCCAGAAAGTGGTGAAAAAAATTTCCGTAAGATAAAAGTATCGAACCGTTAATTATTATCGGTTTCATTTAACCATACGTTTAATATCACGTTATTCGTATGTTTATTCGTATGTTTATCGAATAAAAGGTATGAAAAGCATAACACGATATTAATAGTTTCGTAAGAGGTGACAGTTTCATAACGGAAAAGGGGACTATATATACAACTATAATTCAGCAATTCTATAATGTATCATAATATGTTATAGATGTATTCGGTAACGTGGTTAATTGCCTAGATGTCTATTATATATATGTTATTATTATTATTATTATTATATATAATAATTAATAATAATAATTACCTATTACACTATTTCTGTGTTATCGTACTATTCAAACGAATAGTAATAATTTTCTAAGTTTCGTTCAAACTAAAACGTTTACCTTCAACAACGTCCGCCTCCGTCGATGCTTATAACGTGACAAATTCCACGCTAAAAAGTTCCACGGCCCATGTTTCGGATGGAATCTGTTAAGAAGCGCCGCGACTCTTTCGGTCCCTGATTGTTATTTTGCTATTGTAACGTGATGAAGCGAAAAGAGGAAAGAAAGAAAGAGGAAAGATAGACAAAGGAGAGTATGAAGAAAAGAAGAGAGAACGAAGAAGAAAGAGGAGAAAGAGTGGAAGGGACGCGATGAAATATCGACATCTGTATGAGCGAATACACGTATACCTCGATCTTTTTAACAATGTCCATGACGAAACGCAAGATCGTTTTCGACTGAAACAGTGGTTGGCGGTATTTAAAAAGTTTCGACGAAAACGAATAGATATAATTGAAATTTATTGGTCGATGATCTTGAAGGTAGGCGACCAGTAGACTAGACGGCGGAATTTTCACGGAATTTTCACTATTTTTTACGAAGAGAACCAAAGAAACGAGACTTATATACGATAATGCGTTTCGTCTACTGGAAATTATGGCGAGCACTCCACCTTGAATGTTTTATACGTCTTTGTATATTACACGAATCCTTGAATTTGTCGCTTTCAGTCGATGATAGCTTCTCGTTACTTTCTTATGTTAGCGCAAATTGCATAAAGTATGTGAACAGTTACGAGCGACAGGCCACTCGATAAATTGCCATTTACATCGACAGAAAAAACGAGGGAAGAAGATCGTAGAAGTAGCTGCTAGATCGAATAAAGTGGTAACGCGATGTAGTAAGTAACTCGCTTTTTATTTATGCAGAGCTCGTAGGTACATTAAATACTTTACAGAATGCCAAAGGTATCTAATTACACGTATATTTTAAATTCGTACACGCATAATAGTCAATTCTTCTCTCGTTGTTCATTAACGTTCACAGGCGTAATTACATCAAGATCGGATAAAATTGGATCGATGGTAGAGGTGTATAAAAAAAAAAAAAAGAAAAGAAAAAAAGAAAAAAAAAGAAAAGAAAAAATATTCACTCGTACACACACACATAGGCGCGCGCGCGCCCTATTTAAAAATATTAATTACAATGTTTCTTTTCCTCGATTAATATTTTATTGAATACACACGATTACAATTAAAAGACGCGATTGTTGAAACGAACCGGCACGCAGGAAAGTCGGATAATCGACGATCGAACGAACCGTTATCATTCGATCGTTCGGTAATCGATTGGCGAGCAATACAGTTAAATAAACAATTATCGATACAACATCGGTCTTAATCTTAATATTACAATTCGATAATTTGCGAAACAAATAAATAAACGAATTAAACGGACGATTAATTAATTCATTTATGTATCGTATCGGGCGATATAATATTCGTATACTACGATAATTGCAAGTCGTTCGTTCAGATATTTACGGTACGACGAACAAGCAATTAACGTGACCGATCACGGTAAAGAGCAAGATAAAAGTCAAGGCACAGCGGTGAAGAACCAAAAATAGAAATATTTACGGACAAACAAGAGAACAACGTAAACGTCTCTCTCTCTCTCTCTCTCTCTCTCTCCTAATCCTTCTTTTCTTCCCTCTTTCCTTCCCTCTTTTCCTCCTTCTTTTCCTCCTTCTTTTCCTCCTTCTTTTCCTCCTTCTTTTCCTCCTTCTTTTCCTCCTTCTTTTCCTCCTTCTTTTCCTCCTTCTTTTCCTCCTTCTTTCCTTCCTTCTTTCCTTCCTTCTTTCCTTCCTTCTTTCCTTCCTTCTTTCCTTCCTTCTTCTCTTCCTTCTTTTCCTCCTTTTTGCTGAACAAAAATATCCCTCGATTTTTCTTTTCAACCGATTATTATTAGTTCGTCTGTAGGAAAATTCAACGGTAAAAAAAATTTGTTTTCTACGAAACAACGAACAATGGGGAAAACAGATTTTTTTTAACTAATCGTCGAAAGAGAAACATAACGTCCGAACTTCGTGAGCATGCTACGCGAAAAGTACAATAAACAGATTGACCATTCTTGCGCGCAATTTATCTCTTAATATCTTACGCGTAAACATGGAATACTTTCAATATAAAACAAAAACACAACCCGGTTAAACGTTAACTTCAATTTTTCAAGCATAGGCGATTAACATTAACTCAACAACAGCTGGCATAACTCAACATTAACGAAAATAAGAGAGAACGACAAACTTAACAAGAACAAAGGGAAACGCGGTTAAATTCTTTCTATTTTTTTCTTTCTTTCTTTCTTTTTCTTTTTTTTTTTTTTTTTTTTTAACAAAGAACTAGGAATTTTTGTAACGTCGTTTGAGAATCAATGACTGACAAATAAACGGGGAACAAACTCAACGTACCAATTATTTAACGAGCTAGAAACGAGAACAATTATTTAAAAACTGAACAATAATTTCCTTACCGGTCATTGTAAAACGTTAACTAAAACGAACCTTAACTCTTCGCTCTACTCGTCTCGCCAATTATTCTCTATCGTTATTGTCATTTAGAAAGTCGCAAGTAAATGAAAAATTCTTCTAATTTTCTGCTCGAAAACGTTTTCTGTACGTTCTTTCTTAAGCAATATTATCAAGTAATTAATTTCTACCCGTGCAAACCCGAAAGTTAACAATCTCGATTCTATATTGTGAAAACGATCTCCGAGTTTCTAATTGAATTTTCTCTATTCCGTTTGGCTTATGGAACGGTGCGGTGGATTAATTTCGAATTTTGAATCTTTCTCGTGCGATTTTGACCAAAGTAAATGACAGCAAATCAATTTCTATTATCCCCTCCCTTCTTTTCTTTTTTTCTTCTTTTCTCTTTTTCTCTTTTTTTCTTTTCTTTTCTCTTCTTTTCTCTTCTTTTCTCTTCTTTTCTCTTCTTTTCTCTTCTTCTCTGGCAGTTTCAGCCGATTACTTTTAATTTCAATTCACGAGGTATCTGAAAGCTTCAATTTAGATATAGCTTGTTCGTTTTTGAAGTTTCCTTCAACTTTAACGCCGCTTGTTCTTCTATTCTGTCTGCTACGTCAATTTCCACGTTTCATTAACTTCGAGATTTTCTTAATAAATCTTGGAATCTCGATCTAACTGAAATGCCAATCAATGGAACTATTGTTGTTGTTGTTGTTGTTGTTGTTATTATTACTATTACTACTACTATTATACTATGTTCGGCAATTGATGGTCGCGTCGTTGCTTCTTGGGCTTTCCTTGTTTTTCTTTGAAAAAGTTCCAAAAAGCTTCTCCTCGTTCTTCGGTTTATTCATTTATTTCGGTATAAAACGATTCTCAAATTCGCAAGTTTGAAAATGCGTTGCAAAGATACGTTTACCGATCTATTCTATTTCTCATTTCTATTTTTCAGACTGTGAAATTTCGTTCAATTTTCTTCCGACGTGTATTCAGTGGAATCTCTAATCCTAACTTTCCTCTTCCTAGCTTTTCTCTTCTTCCTTCGTCATCCGTATTTTCTGCTTCTCTAAACGGTTCTCGAAACTTCAACGATCGGGGTTTTGTGCTTCGGATCTGCTTGCTGTACACTCTTTGACGCGGCCTTTAACGCTTCTATTTTTCACAGTAGTAGCCGTCTTTCTTCATTTCCTCCCTCTTCTTTCCCAAATCTAACGAAATTTCGTTCTGCCTGATCTTAGCCTTCCTATTTCCTCAATTTTGGTTATTCTTTAAACCTTTTTGCATCCGTCTCCGTCCGATGATCCCATCTTCGAGCTGGGGGCCCTCGAGACCTGGAAGGTTGTGAGCGTTAGCGAAAGCCGGATCAAACGCGAAAGGAAATAAAATTTGGTAATTTACAAATTGACGAGAAACAAAGTAACGAACGATAGATAAATATACGCGTAGTTTTTAAATGATCATCTTCGGTTCGGTCTTTTCCTCTTCTGCTATTCCTTGTAACGTTACATTCTTAAATGATAAAGCGAAATTACGTCTGAATCAATTGTGCAGCAAATCTTTCAAATTCTTATCAACCTCTTTGTCTTTTGCTTCGATATATTGTTCCGATATATATATCTTTATCGATGGTAAAAATGTTTGATAGCAACGATGATGATCCGTTGCTTTTCTTAATTGGATTTCTTCAATTATTCAATTATTCAATTATTCAATTATTCTTGACCAACGCGTAAAATTCGTGCAATTCAAATGGAAAAGTGCGCGGCGTAATGTTTACCTCTTTCTATTTCGCTTTTCTTATTTAAAATACCGTTTAATTATATCGCATTAGAAGATCCTTTTTCATATAATTCTTCCTCCTTTAAATAGAAATCTAATCTTCCTGTCATACGAGGAGTATATTCTGCTCTAATATGTGTATATCTTTAATTATATATATATATATATATATAATTTATTTGTAGAAAGTTATATACAGTTGCCATTAGCCTCTATATATCGTTTGAGATGTTCGAACTGTGATTCCATATATATGTCTTCAACTTTTTTTACATCGCACCAATATAAAGCAAATCCAAACTATGCGATAAAGAAATTCTCATACAACGGGATTACTTTTAAATTTCACAATATGTTTGCAGCGACATGCATACATGTCGTACACACGTCCATAAAAATCATTTTCACTCCATCTACCATTGTTGTAAAATTTCATCTAGTATTATTGAAATTATTATGTTGTAAAATTTCATCCAGTATTATTAAAATTATGACGAATTTTCGTTGCTTTTCTTTCTTTCTTTTTTTCCTTTCTTTTTCCTTTTTTCTTTTTTCTTCTCTTTTTTTTTTTTTTAGTAAGTACAACGAATCGGCGATATAGATGAGGCCGCGGCAATTCAACGATATAACATTCCATGAAAGTTTATGGCATGTTTGGAGATACTTTTGCTTTGTATATTTCGTATCATTGGATCGCTATGATTCTACGGTTATATCGATATTTATTTTCAAGCGATGTTCGATATCAGCTTGATGAAGCGAATCACGCCCGATATTTGTTTCTAACCTTTGAACGAATACTACGTTGAAGCGTTTATGCGTAATTTAAACAATGTCCGTTTGCTGTATCTCGGATTTCTATTTCTTCGCATTTATGTTTCTCCCGTACATCCCTGATTATTTCATCACCGACCAAATTCATTTAATTACAAGTTGCGTAAAATCCGAACGTTTAACCGTAACTACATCTTCTGTCCGATTAAAATATTATATTTTTTACACCGACGATAAAGCTTAATACCACCATGAATGGCGTTAGTTCCAACACGGTTCTTTCCTCGTCTAATTTTAGTTTTATTTCAAACTTTTTAGCGGAATTTACGTTCGAATCATATCTCCGATCGCTGTTACACGAAACTGTCTCGAGATTATGAAAACATGGATTTCGAAAAGAAATTTTAATCAGATCGCGGGCCAGTTTATTTTATTTAGAAAGGAAATTTCATTGGACTCGAACGAACATGTTCGCGGTCGCTTGAAAAAGGTTGAACGGATTTCAAGTAAAGTCGCGACAGAATTCTTTTCTTTTTTTTTCTTTTTTTTGCCAAATCTAAGAGTTAAACTCTCTTCTAGATGTAGAATCAGAATTCAGCTACAAAATGCTTGGAGCGTTTGCGTTTTAATTACGAATTAATTACGAAGAAAATCATCTATGTATCGATGTTTCAGAGAATCGTTGGTAAGAGGCTGTTTCCGGCTGGAGGATCGTTCGGTAAGTACGAATTGTTAAAATTCCTACACGGTATTAATGGTATTTTGTATTAATTTCTTTAATATCATATTTAACGTGGCATCGTTTCCTTAGCCTTCGCTACTTTTCTATTTTATAATTCTGCAGTCAATTTGAACGTATCTAACTCTTATCGCTACGGAAGAGATCCTTTATTTATTCATTTATTTGTTTCCTTATCTATTTATTATCATATATCACATCATTTTCATTCTCATCCGCTATTACAAATTCAGGAAATCGCTAACTTATCGATTTTCGTCTTTTCTCGAACATCCAGATAAATCTTCTTAATCTTAATCGATATCGTTGATTTGCACTCGACCGTTTCCTATTAAATTTTGCTAGAAAAACTGATCTTCTATTAAAACTGCGATTTCGCTAAAATAAACTGTTCTCTGTGAAACAAGCTGTTCTCCGGTCAGAGAAAATCCTGTGAAATAATATATTACGAAACGTGTTAAACTCAGCGAGACGACGATTATTCGAGATAATAATTGTAAACAAATTGTTGTTGGCAAGCTTCGATTATCTCATGATGCTGCTGTTTTGAGGCGGGAACGTTGTAATGGAATGGAGGAGCAGAATATGTCTCGGTTATTATCGTTGGTATACTTTCTTTTTAGTTCGTTCCAATTAAAAACAAGGCTATCGGTTTGACAGGAAAAACGCAAAACATATCCGTTTCATTGCTATTTTGATACTCAGCACAAATGCACAAACATTCGATTAAACAACTATCAAGATTCGTTTTCTTCGTACTATGCAATATTTCTCTTTTTCGCGATAATCAATTTCGTCGTAAATGAGCACGGATAAGCTATTTTCCATTCCTTGTATTTCTCTTTGAAATAATAAATCTATGAAAATTTGTCGATCGAAACGAGAAATAAGTATGCTATTGCTATTATTGCTACTTTCTACTGCTATTTTCCTTTCATCGTCTGCAAAAAGTCGGAAATTTCTCAAAGTAAACAATCTCGAAACGGTTTTCGAGATAAAAGATTTGCATTTGCATTCGTGCGATTTGCATTTGCGCAAAAAATTCTCCACCAATTTTCAAGTCCGATTTGAATTTCTAACAGAACACTTCCGTTGCTACTAATAATTTTACCGTATAGCTAACGTTACAGAAGTTAGTGACTTATCGATGCTTACGTCGATATTTCGAAAAGTCGCGATACTGCACAATTGATCGTCGACTGATCGGCTTCTAATTGTATTTCGTATCGTATCGATTTGGAATTTCAACCATGATAGAACGGTCGGAGGAATGGTAATGCCAGGATAGAAGTAAACCAGTAACCTGTTTTATATTTTTCTATATTAGAAGAAGTTGGAAGAGTCGAGACAGAATCGAATAAAATTAGGCAGATAATCGAGATCGACGGTTGGAGATTTGAATTTTGAAAATTGTATTTGATAGTTGATAAATGGAGCGTTGCGGAAAATTTGGAAAAAGCTTTTCTTAGATCGGATCTTGGTGCCTGGATAGAGTAGGGCCGAGCGAAATTGCGTTTCTAGGAAATAAATTAAATAAACGAATAGCCGTCGTTGATCGTTAATCTCGGCTGCTGCGAATAATTGTGAATTTTCTTACGCGGAAATTCTGTTTTAGTTTCGCGTTAGAAGAATTTTAGTAACGTAGTAACGAGCATGAAAGAGCGAACGAAGGTAATGAACGCGGCGCGTAAAGATTTCTATCGGCCTAGCTGAGATCCGGATTCGATAATTTTTTCGAAACAGAGGTTCAAATATGTAGAATTTTTATTCGACGAGGCGTTCCCAATGGAATTCCATAATTGGTGGCTAGAATTTTTATTGGATAAAACTTTTGTCAATGTCTAGGAGTTTTATTAATTTCTATGCGAACGGGATAATATAAAGGAAATATTTACTCGTATTTTGTCAAGTAGCGGTTTATCATTCTCCTTCTATCGTTTTCTCCTAATATCGTTTGCGTTATTTTATTTCATATCGACCGACGTCGATAGAAAGACGTTCGTTCAAAGAGTGAACTCGATACGTTGGATCTGCGATATACTGGGATGGGATTTCCGTTAAGAATTTTATGGCGAACTTGGAAACAATACTCTCCGAACTACGTGTTGTTCGATAATGACGAAACGAAAATCTTCTCGATTCTTTCTTAATACCGCTATTTCGTCTTCGATAACGCCTCTTTCGTCTTCGATAATTCCCCCCTCCCCACTCCCCAACTAATTCTTATCGCAGCAACTTCTTTTCTTTTATACCATTGTGTAAAGGCTTTTTACCAACAACTTACTTTATCATGTTGCACGATTTTCGATCTTTCAGCGGTTGTCGTTTCGTTCGAAGGTAAACGCCGAGACGTGTCATCGAAGGATAAAATTATTTTCGATATTTCTACAGAACCGTATCCACGAATTTGTAAATGTTAATTTATTACGCTATGGTACTTATTTTTATTTCGTATTTTTCCCAGGTGTAATCTTTCTTGCCCTTTTATTGCGCTTCGCGAGCTCACGTTCTGACGCAACAAATGCCAAAAATGACCATACATCCGTAGCGTGGCATTGAACGAAACCTATATTTTCTAATATATATGCATGCTTTCCGACGACGAAAGTTGCGCTACAATCGAAAATTGGCCCGACGATTTAAAAATTCTTTCGCTACGTCGATTCGTTCCGTCAAATCGTCGCCGCTGAACGGGATCCGGTGGAAAAAAATAAGCACGTAGCGCGTGAACGGTCTTCGACGTTCGGATTTGCTCGTTATTTGCCTATAACAACGCCGTCTTGATGACATGCTCTGGACGTTAATAACAAAACTCATGTACATTAACCTGAACAATTTGTTAAGACGAAGGCGAAAATCGCCTTTAATACATATAAGAAATAAGAGTAGCTTTAAAAAGTGAACGGACCTACCGTAACGGTATACAAATTCTTTGAGCTAATTCTTTGTCTAAAGTTTGTGATATTTTTTCTTAACCAACTATTGCACTGCGATAGTCGACAGAGATTCAAAGAACCGAGGATGAATAAATATGACTCCGTAAAGTATTTGTTTGGCGCGGAACACGCAAGAGGCGCTGCTAGGCGTAAATTAGTTGGCGACGCTGCCGGCTGTATATGGGCGGCGTTAGCCTCCGGATACCGTTTCGTGCACGTTGGCTATAACCGTCGTTAGGCGGTAGAAAGGGTTAATACCGCGATTCCTATCATATCGCGCGATACGATACGATGCGATACAATATAATACGATATAATACGATACGATACGATACGATACGATACGATACGATACGATACGATACGATACGGTACGGTACGGTACGGTACGGTACGATACGATACGATACGATACGATACGATACGATACGATACGATACGATACGATACGACACGATACGATACGATACGATACGATACGATACGATACGATACGATACGATACGATGCGATGCGATACGATACAATATTATATTATATCGTTATATTATATTTTATTATATTATAAACTAGATCGAATCGATCAAGCTAGAAGCGTTCGATCATTGTTGACATATCGCTGCAACAGGCAGGAAGCATGGTACACGTCTTTCATTATGACGATGATGACGACATTACACTGTGGGAACGAAGGAACGTGGATCTGTTGTTGCGAACGTACGATCGACCAACGATTAAATCGCAATGCCAAGAGTAACTTTGCGTACACGACACAATCGTACGACGAGTATGAACAAACTTTCAGCAACCGAGCATTTCGATAGTAGCGTTTGAACGTATTCCGTAATGGATACGATTTTCTGTTCCTTTATACCAGACTCAGAATTTGTTCAGAGAAATCGAATCGTTCGATCGTTATATCCGAGTATAAACTGCATTTATTAAGCAGGAAATATTTATTTTTCGAGCGTGAGGTTGAATAATTTTGCACAGTTCGGAAAAGGATAAAGCAGCCCGGCAACGATCGGTCTAAGATCGAAGTCGAATGCTTCTGATTCGTTCTAGAGTCGTAAAATAAAATAATGTAAAAGACGAATCGACCGTAGAAGTTTGATTTTCTATTTCATTTCGACGAAGCGCGTTTACATATGTCGACGTTTAAATCCGAATAATCGCAAAAGACGAATAAAATAAGTTATGTACCGAGTTAGTGTCATCGTTTGGGCTACAGGCTACGTAGTTTGTTCGTTGACGTTTCCCTCTCGTTGTTTCGATGTTCCAAGATATTTCAGAGAATTCGGGTTCGATTCGTACGAGGGAAAGATAACGAACAAAATATGTTCGACGATCTTTTACCGCCTCGTGGCTTTCCCGCTCGGGGTTAGGTAGTACATCGACGATCTATTCTCCGATATGTACAAACGAATCGCCAGATCGTAATTCGTTTGTTCCTTTTTCTGAAATATTTTGGATACGTCTTTCCGTTGTCCGTTGTTGCGTTGGTTTCTAAGAAATTGCAAGAATTGCTGTCCTCCGTCGCCTGTCAAACTGTAGATATTTATCCGGGAATCAGGCTTGTTCGTTTACGTTTAGTCGGTCGTGCGCTTTCGAACGACAATAAGAATCCGCGATACGTTGGATCTGTCGTTTATAAAGCGATCGATCTAAAACGCGCATCTCAAAGTCTATAAATTAATTTAACGATATCGTTACGGATTTCTTTCCGATGAACGTACGAGAATTATCGAAATTAGAATCTTGAATTACACGTAACCGATAATATCGTAAGGATAATTTTATCTATCTAGATGGTAGAGGATTCGTGGTAACAGTTACGTAGAAACAGTAACGTACGGAGCAGACGAATATGACGTTCTGCGACAATTATCAAAAATAAAAGTACAAATTTCATACGAACAGACCGAATGAAAATGATGAATGGAATACCGCGGCTTCCTCTGAAATAACTCTTATTTCGTTCAATGGCCGCAGAAAGCCGTTGCAAAATTTCGAACGACCGGTAAAACCGTTGCCGCTGATTTTATAAATATTCGCAAGCAAAACCTTCTGTTACAATTTCAACGAAACGACGAGCAGCACCCGTTTGAAACATCGCCTATCGCGTCGCTTTTCTTTTTCTTGCTTTATCGTCCGTACTATAAGACAGTGTTATCGTCGTGTTATCTTCGTTAACGATTCTAACGAACTTTCGTTTCAGAGAGAACAGTTCGGAGGGAACAGGGGATAACGAGCGAGGAATTCGAACGTTCGATCGATAAAAGACACCGCCGACGGGCAACTTAATTAATCTGCCGATAGTTTCTTTAATCTAAGCTAGACGAGAAAACGATCCACTGCCGACGAAATATAATCGATATAAGGACGAATTAAAACGATAGGAACGAAACTAAAGAAACTATATAGAAAAAACGATGCTAAATCGTGAGATTTTTGACATAGTCTATCGAAACACCAAGACCGTGTTGTACGTTAAATTGCCAGATACGGGACTCACCATTGCCGGAAGATATCTTCCTCCCAGGACACTCTGTCGCCCTTCTGTTCGGGTAGCCAGCTACTTCTGCGGAGATCGAGGGCAGTAACAGCTCTTAAATAGTCGTTTCTTTCGACGGGTGCACACGAGTTACGATGACCCGTGAGAAAATTTCTCCGCGCGATACGCCCTGCTTCTACGATCCCACGGGGGTCTCAAAGAGGTCGCGCAAACCCTGATTTTTACCTGTTTCCGGGCTGGCAAAAAGGGGATGCTCGGTTAGTCGGACACGCAGCAACCAGAACCAGCACGACAGATCGTGCGAAGAGGGGCGAGAAGATGGTGTAACGGTCGTTCTCTTTCAGCTTCTTTACGGGGTGGGAAGGGTGCGGGTTTCGATTCGTGAGAATTAAGCCTGCCAGGAGTAGAAAGTTCGGCATACCTTTAAAACGTCGGAAAGATAATCCATATTCCGTGTGAAAAGCGATATTCTCGTAACTAAGACGTGAATTTTTAGCCAAATTCGTATTTTCGAGGATAGAATTTAGAAAAGATCGAGAGAATCTTATGTGTCTTTTTCGTATTACGCGCATCACATTCTGTACGGAATTTTTCCACTTTTCAAGTATTTCCTATATGCACGAGATGCACGAAAATCCGCAGTTTAGTTATTATATTTAGTTGGAAGGAAGGGAAAGGCTCGAAACGTCGTTTAAACATTAGAAAGGTCGCTTTCTGCGATTTTGAAAATGTGATATTGAAAAGGAAAATTCTTACAGCCATACTGCCGATTATCGTGAATTTATAAGAATTTTAGAAATGCGAAATCACGCAGAATGTATTTTAATAAATATAAAGAAAGTGATTATTAGTGCTTTTCTATAATAATGAATGTCATCTACGACCGTCTTTTATAATAGCTGTAGGGTAAAACAATCTTCTTCTTAAACTCTTTTACTTTTTAAATCGGAACGCTACTACTTAATCGACAACAATAATATGACTTCGTATCGACACGATCGCCTGATTATAGCGATGATATTACTATTTTCTATTTTCCTTTTAATCGTTTCGTTCCATCTTACAATTCACCCTGAACGGAAGAAGCGAAAGCAAAACACGGATGTAGCCAAATATTGAAGAGATAACGACTCTCTTATTGCTAGACTAGTTAGACACGCGTAGAAACGCGTAGAGCAACATCAGAACCTCTTTATATTCTTTCAGCTTTTTTTTATATCTCTGACGTTCAACTTCTCTCAGTGTGATGTTCAGAGGTATTTCGAAATATTGGCATTACACGTGGAAACACAGCGAGCAAAGATATTTTGTGCGATCATTCGCCTCGCGATCTTTCTCGCTTCTCGAATAGTATCGGTAGGTGGGTCTCCTCTTTTAAAATTTATTCATCAAACATCTAATCGCTAATCACCAATGAAATTTATCAAACATCATACCTTATAATACCTTTGTGATAATATAAGAAGATATCAATCTGCTTTCCAAGCACGAACTTTGCGTTTAAAAGTCGAACGGATTAAAAAATATAAAATTGCAATTCTTGGAAAAGAAAATCGTAGCTATCGTAATTTAATATAATCATAATTTGTGACAGTGCGATAATGTGTAATAGTGATAAAACCGATTATGTAAACGATACGCGCGTTTCAACCGTTTCATAATACGAACGCACAGCCTTGTCGTTTTATTCGTCTTTTACCCTCTCGCATTATTCGAATCGTTGAAAGCGGTTCGACAACGGCAAGAAGATCCAGTTTTATTCCCCGTTTAACCATTTAACCGTCTCTCTATCCCTAACCCGTTCCGCGTAAATCATAATCCTACCTATGATCCTACCTTCGTTATTTACCTTGATACAAGATTTATATTTATATTATTTATATAGTATACGTGTAGTATTTATATAGTATACGCAATATTGTGTTATATATTTACGCAAATGGTATTGTACGCAAAAAGCCACCAAAAGTACCTGTAGGATTAAATCTAGAAATTTCGCAAGATTAGAATTCTATTAATAATGTACAATTATCTGCGACAATCAGCGTACAGATTTCATGTTATAGCGGAATATACAGAGATACTGTTAATAATCGATAAAGAGCAAGTCGAGGCAACATATTATTCTGTATATAAAGAAGTATTAAAAAAATAACAGCCTTCTGTTTAAACGGATAGATTTAAGAACGTTTAGGATATAGAATGGGTAGAAATTAAGGAAAACTCTGTACATGGTTGCAAAAGTCGAAAGCCGGTAGGTGATTTCACAATTTTATATCGAAATCGCAATATATGCTAAACAGCCTAACAAATTTATTCTCGATAAACATTTTATTATATGCGCGGTTACTCCGATATAATTACTCCGATGTACGTTATGTTGCAATTGGCCATTATAACGCGATCTTACAAATATCTATCGCACGCGATCTCTATAAATATATTATCAGTTTTATGTATTTACGCCACTCATCCTGGTACATAAAGAGGAATTCTTTTTTACTCGTTCAATATCGTTACCGACGGTAGTTATATTATCAACCTATATACTACTTTACCGACGCACGATACTCTATACAAATCGTTTGATACGCTCGTTGGCAAACGTGCGCTGATATATATGCATACGTGATCCGCCATATTTATTTCCTGAAAAGTTTATCGTTTATATTTAAGTCGCGAAATTGGATTCAGTTAAGCCGTCGTTCGATTTCAAATTTCCAAGATATCCAATTTCGAGAACATTTCGTTAAAATATCCCTCTTCGTGTGAAATATGTGAAAAATTTGACTGAAATAGACGAATAGTAGCGAAGGTTGTCAGCTGGGAGTGTGGCGGCTCCTGTAATCCGGCTACTCGGAGGCTAGTTATGATGGAGGGTCTGAGAGCGGGGGTTCCTGTTGGTGCGGGACTCACGTTGACTGGGCGTCCGCGCTAAGCTCGCCATCAATATGGGTATCCTGTCGAGGAATCCGGGATGGCCAGGTTGGCTAGGGAGAGGCGAACCGGGCCAGGGGGGAAACCCAGCAGCCAAAAGTCTCCGTGGCGGGCAGTAGTGGGATCGCGCCCGGGAGTGGGACCGCAGTGACAGCCTGGTCAATATGACTCGACTCATAACTTTTTTTTTCATATTTTTCAGCTTTTTACCTTATCCCAGTTAACATAGCACCATAGACGTACGTTTAAACTAATCGCTTAATTTTTCTTTTCTTTATAATAAAACCATCGTCCGTATGGCCTATTGTAACGCGACAGGTGTCTCTAACTGCTGTATCAATTTTTCATTCTTTTTCAATTTTTAACTGTTACAAGGTAAAATACCTCTTTCTGCGCGTCTCTGATTTGTACTGCACTTCTCTGTTGTACCTGTTACTCTAATATATCTTTTTGAAGATACATTTATTTATAACGATTACTCGGCTAAAACGTAATCCAGTTATTCTTTTGATTTAAAAAAGAAAAAGAAAAGAAGAGAAGAAGAAAAAGAAAGAGGGAAAGAAAGATCAAATTGATGAATCAACTACAATGCTCGTATAGGAAACTTATTAATTTCTACATTTATTACTATTCGTTATTTCTGTCTTCGTTATTTTACGCTTTCTCTTCTGTACGGTGTAATGTTGCGTAGAAGGATATTGACGTTATATTCGGTAGAGGGATTGGAAACTGTATAAGACGACGATTCATAGAATTTCAGGACAATATTATTAAACAAGAAAATATAAGAAAAATACAAGATACGCGATACGGTTAGTTTTATAATTTCTGTTTCTCTTTCTTCGCTTGTTCGGCAAGTGCTTCTAAGCGATCGTGTTCTGCAATTAAAGCATCGACTTCGCTCGTAGGAAGGATCCTTGTAATAGTTTTATCGTTTTCTCTTATTAGGGTGACCATCTCCACTGAAATAAAATAAAAAGTGATTGAGATAATACACAATTTCACATTTATGAAACTATATTTAAATTATATACATTTACCTTTGTCTCCTGATAATTTATTGAGATCCAAGGTCTTAGACAGCACTTTTATGGCCAGCGCTTTCGCTTCATCTAATGTAATATTGTTATTATCATATTCCTGCTTTAACGATGATACTGCAGCAGCAGAATTATGTCCAATACAAGTTGCTTTCCAGCCTCCATAATTCCCGCTTGGATCTGACTGATACAATTGGTATCCATAATGCTTGTCCCATCCCATATATAAGATGGAAACGCCAAAAGGCCTTTTCCCACCGTATTGTGTATATGCTTGCTTTACGTCACAAAGCCAAGACACGAGTTGCTCGCAAGGGATAGGTTCTCCATATTGCAGTAAATAGCGTTGAGCGATTAAACGTAATTCATTCGTTAATACATTAGCATCGGAAGTGATACCAGCGACAGAACACACGATGTCATCGTTTAGTTTGTAGATCTTTTCAGAATAATATACCTCGTCCAATAATTTATTTATATTGCGTCTTTCCGCCACAAGTAGAACACCGTCAGTTGCTAAAATGCCAAGGCAAGTACCTGCGTGGCTTATAGCCTCCATCGCATATTCTACTTGATAAAGACGACCCTCGGGAGAAAAGATTGTTGTGCGTGTATCGTATCTGCGTGCCTGTTAGCGTAAAATGGGATTAAATAGCTAGAGCTAGAAACGTCAATATTATATATTTAAATCTCACAATCTTTTCAAACTGATGTTTCTACTGTTGAGCAATATCGTTTAAATTTTTTATACATTCTAAAATAATACACCCCTAGATTATATTAAACTTCGACTCGTAAATATGAATTTATGTAACCTAAAATACCAGCCAAACAAACTTAAAGCTATCGATAGAAATAAAAATGTTGAAATACCCGATTTAATAGGAGCATACATAGTATCATAAAGTGAACGATGCGTCCGTGTGTGACGATAAATAAATAAATAAATAAATAAACTTCGTTAAATTAACTTTATGGTCATCGTCATTCAAGTTTCAACGATAGCAATTTATAAACAATAATGAATAAATTTCTATGAAGAAATTAAAGAATTGTTTAAACACAAAAACACATACAATAAAACAAATTTACATATAATATCCTAATACTATTATTATACATATTTTTTCGTTATTAATGAATGACAATGCAATAATTTATGTAACCTCCCAATTTTAATAGAAACATACCTAAGAGGCTAATGAAAATTGTAACAATAATACTAAATTAATGCTTCTTTATATTTACCATTATGTGAAACTTTTAGTACGGTAGATACAATATTATGACAAATAAAATTGAGAAACTGACACCAGCAATAAGAAGCGGTTTGTACAAGACGGCTTTTTAAAGAACTTCGGAACACACAACAGTTTGTTCTGAATGTCGACAAGATTTAACATCGATGTAAATGTGTTCTATAATAAGGCCGCCATTCTTATGAAATAAATGTAATAAATATGATACATAACACAAATCAATTGAGGGCATAATCGCTCATAATCTATTTACCTTATACAATATATATTTTATTATTATTATTATTATATTATATATATAGTATACATAATATATATAGTATAAACTAGATAGATCATGTATATATGTAATATAATAAAGACCTTTTTTTTTTTAATTTTCTAATATATGTAAAAATTATATTTGTATTAAATAATTTACTTACTTTCTGCCATCTTCCTCTTTTTACAGATATTTACTTAATGAAATTTTTACGATAAAATTGGCCATTTACTTCAATTATTTTGATGGATAATTAGGAGGTATTGTAATTAAACATTATGGTAGTTGCTGTTGTGTAAAAATATATTTAATTTAAAAAAATATATAAACTCAATTATCATCAGTACTTCTCTAGCGAATAATATTTTGTCACTATTAAAAGTCGAACTACCAATTGTATTATAAAAATACATCATTTGTACATATATAATTTGCATAATACTGTAATTTCCCTATCGATATTCGTAATCATTTCAATTATCATTGTTTTCGAAAGTTTTACTAAGTTTTAAAAAGAATGTAATAAAAAAAAAAGAAAAATGAGGAAAACGAAATACCGACATTTCACGATTACAAAAGAAAAAGGAACTTTATGAAAACTATACATATAGCTTCATCGTTAATTGTTAAAAATCATTTGTTTCTAAGTAATTTCAATATTTCAATATACATATCCAAACATTTTAAGAAGGAAAAGTAATTGCTTCATATAGTAACATCTTAAAAAGGAAAAAGAATTTCATCAGGTAATATGTTAAGAACGAAATAATAGTAATAACGAAATTAATCACATTATTAGAGTACTTTCTATTCTTTGTCATAACCGTAGTTAGAAACCAAATCTTGTGTCATTTTTTCCCCTTCTCCTTCTTCTCCCATTTTCATATTAGAGTTCAAATGCTGATAAATTCTAGTGAATCCTCTCCCAGTACTAATCTTTTTTGCTTCCCCATAGAGTTTCGCTGCTATTTTTGTATTGCACGAAATAATATTCTGAGAGCTACAGTTACCTTGTTTGCTTGACTTTGATTGAGAATTATTTTTCTTAATATTATCATTTCTATCGTTTCCTTGCGTTTCGTAATTATTTCCTTGAGAAATTACATTCGTTTTAGAATCACTTTCTATATCTGAAACATGTTTATCCTCAACCTCAGAAGTATTTTTAAATAATGCAGCGGCATTGTTTTCTTCATTGGGAATATTTTCTTTTTCTTTCTCTTTTTGACTAAAACTATTATTTCTGGTTGAGGAAGTGATACCTATATCAATGCTTGTATCAATAGTATTATTTTCCAAGCAATCTCCTTCAGAATCTGCTATCTTATTGCTATTATTACACGCAATGGAAACATCTTCTCTTTTCGATGAACCACTCGTTGTTCCCTTGCTTTCCTCTATTTTCAATTTGCCTAACTTAGAAATGAGATTACTAGCAAAATTTCCATCACATAACATTGCTTTAGAAAGTTGTTTAGGTGGCTGCAATGGTTGTTCAATGTCTAATTTCTTTCTTGTAGTACTCGCGTTGTTACTAGCGTTGCTGCTATCGTCGCTGCCAGCCTTTTGAAGAGAACACATTCTTTCTCTTTCATGCTGTTTAAATTCTTTCTTCCTTGATTTTGACATGGCAATCGCCCCTCTAATTACATCTCTATTTTCTGTCGCAGCCAGTGGATTATACGGTTGACTATTTCCACTCCAGTCCTCAGCCATTGTACAAGTTCTCGTGCTAGATGCTAGATTCTCTACTGGAACTGTTGGAGCGTCTTCATCTGATTCTAACGTGATTTCCTTGCTTTTTACATCTCCGCTTGTTGGACATACTAACAAATGGTGCTACAGAAATAAATTATGCTAACATTAGAATCTATGAATTAATAATTTGACTTATCGGATATTAAATTATTCTGTTGGGTAACACAAATGGTTAAGTACGGATAACATGAGTGAAATATAAAAGTTTATAAAAAAGACAGTGTGTCAAAATGTTTTCTAATTTACCTCATACTCGTCTGGGTCTAATAAGTGTGATCTATCGTATTTACAGTAAACCTTGTAATCTTTTGGGTAATTTTTGGCACATTTTGTTATATGAATTTGAAATCTAGATTTTCTAATACGATGACATTTGTTGTATGGGCAAGTAATATAAACCTCCGTGTCATCCATTTCTCTAAGAACAAAGGAAATAAAAATTATTATATAATTATAAAACTAGTACGTATATTTATATATAAATAGAAATTATATTTTCAAAAGACATCTTCAAGTATCATGTTGTGATACTACCTTACTTTTTTTATGGTCGACAAAACAAGTAATTAGAAAAATATATAACAGTTATTATTAATAAAAATGATCGCTCAAAGGGGGGAAAATTATAAGCTTAAATTTCTGTATTAATAATAAAATTTATTATATTCTAATTCGTAAATAACTTTTATGTTCAACGCGCGTGATCTTATTTAAAATATAATATTTAATTTATTTTCGAGCTATTTAATATATAAAATATTACGTTCTCTCGGTCTTCTTACAACTACCGCAAATTCTTTAGGCAACAATAATATTTTGAATTTGCTTGCCAATTGTATATTAAATGTATATCACTTGCGAAATCGCATAGCTGTATTGCTATTTATAACGCAATACTGGTATCTGTATACATCACATATTGCTTTAATCTAAATTTTGAATCCGTAACGTATATATAATTCAAACGTATATATAATTGTCAATGGAGGAGCTTTCAAAGGGAAGTCCCCCTATGATAAAGCTTTCCAATATGACGAAACAAATGGTAAATTTTAGCCTTACAAATCTAAATTATAAATAAATTGTTATGAACTAGAGTAAATGATAAATTTTGCGAATATATTAATCACAGAGAAACGAATTTCCATAGATCTATCTGTTTATCTGTTTTACAATGTATAAATGTATAAACCTGTTATACAAAATGTTATTATTTTACGAAAGGAAAGAAAGAAAGAAAGAAAGAAAGAAGGAAAGAAGGAAAGAAAGAAAGAAAGAAAGAAAGAAAGAAAGAAAGAAAGAAAGAAAGAAAGAAAGAAAGAAAGAAAGAAAGAAAGAAAGAAAGAAAGAAACAGTAGAGTTAATAGGATTTTATATATTAAATACAAAAATAAGTTAATAGAAATTAATAAACAACTGTTTTTTTAGAATTTAAACTAACTTTGTCGCCACAAATTATTGCTATTATATATTATTACTATGTTTTCCTATTACTAATTTCCGTTGCAAAAACATGCTAATTGAAACGATAATAACAATCCCAAAATAGTCATTGTGTTTTTGTACACTTTTTAATACAGGGTATCCAATCTCTAACATACGTAATTTATGTTTCACACCACCACTATCTCGCAAGAAAGGCACACGCTTTCCTCGCACAGTATGGCTCGCTTGATTCCAGTCGTGATCTGTTCAACCACGTTAGTTCGAGGAGGTTTTGTTTCATTTACGAACGAAATCGTGCGCAAATAATCCAAAATCCACACAATGGATGACGAGTGGGGTATGTACAAATCGATTTTCCGACATTTAATTGTTATGCGATTGTACCTTTAATCGAAACTGCGAAACCATTTTAACCTTCAACTTTTACAGATGTCGAAAACGCTGAGGCGAAATTCGACCTCGCTATCAGATCGAACAAGTGGGAGGGCGAAGACGAGGACGAAGATGTCAAGGTTCTGTGTTACTGACCTTCCTATTCTAATTTTGTGCATACGATTTTCAAAATCTTCCGTTCAGACGACAGACCATAAGTATGGTTAACCTTTCGTAGGGCTAGTCAACATGGGTCGAATAGCGCGATAATTGATTATTGTTGAACAGATTTGAAGTTTGTTCTTGAATTTGAATTATATAAACATTGAAATCAAAATTAGAATTCAAGACCAGTGAAATGCATCTAAATTGAAATTTACGTTTGATAATGAATAATTATAGAATAATTTGGAATTTATTACTACTATACGTGTTTTATGTATTTTTAAATTGGGTTCTATGTATCGGAGATGAATTGATTCTGAGTTCACCTCGGTTTTAAAATAATGTCATAGATACAGTTACGTGATACTTAAATGTAGCGTAGTTTACAATTTTAAACAAAATTAAATTTAATTATATCACGATTATGTCAGACTTGATAATGGCGGGAATTGTCAGAACATATTACGGACCATGTGGGATATATATTATTTTGTAAAGATATTTTATTGATTGTATCTAAATTATTGTAGGAAGAAATATAAGATTAAAATAGAATTAAATACGTTAAATACATATGTTAGAAAATGAAGCGCTTGTACGATGATTTCAAGAAATAATCAATCAACAGGATAGCTGGGAAGATGTCGAAGAAGAAAAGAAAGATGTAGAGAAACCTGCAGAAGTGCCTAAGGCTAAATCAAAGCCAAAGAAAGCTTTGGCAGAGAGAATTGAAGAGCGCGAGGTATAAAACTTCTCTTTCGATTAAATCTCCTTTTAATTATGTTTTCCTGAAGTAATTTATCTTACAGTAAAATTTAATCCACGTACTTGATCGTTTGTTTATTATTTTCTATTTATTTTCACATTGTACAAGCGAGGTACAGGTGGAAAAAAGAAATTGATCCCTTGGGGAAAGAAACGAAGCGTATGCGAAAGCATTATTGCTCATTTTAAACTTACTCTTTCACGAACACTTGTTTCCCACTTGTAACATGATTGTAGGGATACCGTCTATATGAATAAAAATTTACAATTTTTATTGTACGTTTTTGTTTACCTAGTTTCTGTTAGCTTATGTATGTAAAAAGAAAGAAAAAAATGTAGAGCGTTTATTATATTAATATGACAAGTATTTCTAATTTTGTTAATTATAGAAAAAGGCAAAAGCAGAGGCAGAAAGGAAAGCTAAAGAGAAAGAGGAGGCATTAACGCCAGAAGAGAGGAGAGCGGAACAAATAAGGCGTCAAAGGCTCCAAGAAGAAGCTGATTTACGCCTTGCCATGGAGACTTTCGGTTTGTCCAACCTTGTTGATTTTTCTCATCGCAAGCCGCACAAAACTGAGAAGAAATGACTTCACTAAAAACTTTTACTTATTAACTCTTTGCACTCCTATTTTTATTTTATAATATGAGTTTTAAATAACTTATGAAAGTATGTAGTCATTTCATTAATATTTGATAAGGTAAAGATAATGTCTATCTTTCTTAAAAGTACTAGAATTTAGTTACTTTATTTAGAAGGAATCAGGAAGTATGTACTACTTTGTTTCTTTAAATATTTGATCTTGCTACTGCAAAGCTATGAACTATTTTGTAATTTTACATAAAATTGACGCAGATCTAAACTATAGCGCAGAAAAGTATATTAGATTAATAACGTGTATGTATTTAAGTATGAGCATTGTTATTTTTTATTTGTTTCATAACCTTGTTTAATTTTAAGTTTAGATTCAAATCTCGAGACGTATCCATAAGCTTTTCCTTATATTTGAATCTCCGTAAAGTTCTTAATTGATATTAAGTTAGTTACCGAATCTAATATAATTTTAATTAAGAAAGCTCTTGCATTTAAATCTAAACGTTTAAATCGTAAACATAACTCTTTAAATTAAGATAATTGAAACTTAATGTGAATATTATATATATGAAACGTGTTTTATTTCTTTCACAGCTACGATTTAGCAGAAATATTTTACTTCAGATATTGCATTTGCCGAAGGTTTAATAATTGGATCGCAAAGAGTTGATTCCGCATTCATGGCTTAATGCAAATTTTTAATGGCTTAATTATGTTTTAAAGCTTTATCTTTCATAAACTAATATACAGTATATTTTGCCAGTATTAAGTGTTATTGGTGTAAAAATCAAAATAATTATTGTGTAATTTTTAAATACATTCCATTTAGTAAAATAACTATATATACATAAAGTAAAATTTCTAACAATCTTCTCGTTTTTAAAAGGACAATATGAAGTATTTTTTATATAAATTAAAATTGTACATACAGTAAAATAGTTATAAAAAATTCTGAATAACTTTTATATGCTCAAAGTATTCCGTTTTCATCATATTGCTGTGAAAACTTAAACAAATTTTGGGTATATTTAAATTCTTGGATACTATGCTTACTACCGCAATTACAATAGTTGATTGTTAACTATTGAACATTCTCATATTTTTGCATTTAATCCGGTTAAAAGGATTAAGTTTTGTGTCAGGAACTGTACCAGAGATGTAAATCATGTATCTCAATTATTTAATATAAATTTTGAGGAAAATGCAGAATTGTTATTGTATAAAAAATAAACACTTCTATTTCATAAAAATATAATGCATGTCTTATTTATCAACATTAATCTCCCGTACCGTTCCTGATAAATGTTTAATTTTAATAACAACATACTATATGTTTTCTAAACATTGATACGATGAATGTTTGAAATTATTTCTTTATTCGAAGGTAAAAATCTCGTAGAACTAAAGTTATAGGTAATATCTCGCCTGCATAAGGAATATATTTGAAAATATATATTCTGTATATAAATTTTTAATATTAAACGAACAGGCACTACTTTTGTTACTGTCGGTCCAATTTGAATAATTAAGTTATGAAAGATAGACGAATGTAAATTAATTGTAATTAGTATTATATCACTCGTCATATTATAATTTGAAATTTTTCCCCCAGGCGTAGCAGAAGAACCTGCTTTGAGTCTAGATACGACAGTACCTAGCACAAAAGAAGAATTTGAGCAGTATGGAAGTATACTTACGCAGAAGCTAAATCAACTTGCTAAAAATGCTGAGTTTCCTCCGTTCGGGGAAGAACTTATTAAATCTGTTGCTCTCAATTGTAAGTACATTATATTAAAATATCGAAAAGTCCAATAATATCATGTGTCATCTATCCTCTCTACTATGTCTGCATGGTAGTAACAGTAACATCATAACAATTAACAAAAGGCTATATTTTTAAAAAGTTCAATTACAAGAAATTATTCCTTTTATAAGTTCACTTCTTCTTTATAAAATTAATCTTAATTACAAATTTTTTTCCTATTGTAAATTCATTTCTTCCTCACTGTAAACTAGTATCAAGTGAATTAATATACTCTAATAAAGGAAACAATCGATTTCATAAATGCATATTGCCTTTTGGCATGCTTAAAATATTAATTTAATGATATGGTATATTATATTAATCTTGTTTACAGTATCCTCAGCGCATTTGAAGAAAGTTAAAACGTTGATCGATAATTTGTTGATCGAGAAGCAGAAGATCGAGAAAGGAGAAAAGGCGAAAAAGAACAAGGGCAAGGGGAAAGCAAAACTGAAAATCGAAGATGACAACACTCTTTTGAGCGAATACGGCGACTATGTTTACGATGACTACAACGATTTCATGTAGCGACCTTCTCATCCCATATTCTTATTATTCCCTAATTCCTTTTCTAGTCGCCTAAATACAACAAGATGGTTATTAACATTTTTGCAAATTTTATATCCTTTATTCTTTCTTTATATTTGAATTTTCATTCTCTTCATTTCTTGGTTCGAGAATGGTTACAATATTAAACATTACATCAAATAGTTTTTAGAATTTCATGTTGTACAGGATATTTCGTTTAACCGGAGAACGACAGAATGTCTCACGTGGCATTGAAGTTATCGAAAGGATGTTTTAACGAAAGCTGTTTGGTTCGAGGAGGGAGCATCATATGGATGAAATTATTTCTTCTTCTTCTTCTTCTTTTTTTCTTCCTCTTTTTATCTTCTTTTTTTTTTTTTTTTTTTTTTGCAGATCGGGTAGTGGAGGAGATTTTGAGGTCAACTTCATTTTTTCAAATATCATAAATAAATTTTTAATACATTAATCGACCAATCTCGGCATTACCCATAGAAAAGTATTAATCTGTTTATGCCGAAAAATTATTAGTTTGGGAGATATTTTAACTTTAATGTGTCAAATGTAACGTACGGAAGACAAAGAAAGACGCGGAACGGTCTTTCCTGTGTTTACATTGTTTTTGCCTTCCGTACGTTAAATTTGACAAATTAAAGTTACGATACTCCTCAGACTAATAATCTTTCGGCATAAACAGGCTAATACTTTTCTATGGGGAATGCCGAGATGGTTCCGTTAATGTATTAAAAATGTACGTTTCCGTTTGAAAAAATTAAATTGGCCCTAAAATCTCCTCCACTACCCGATCTGCAAAAAAAAGGAAGAAATAATTTCATCCATATGATGCTCCCTCCTTGGACCAAACAACTTTCGTTAAAACATCATTTCGATAACTTTAATGCCTCGTAAGATATTCAGTTGTTCCCAGTTAAACGAAATATCCTGTATATATAATATATATTATATATTATATATTTCGTGTGTGGGTATGTGTGTGTGCGGATGCGCGCGCGCGCATGTGTGTTCGTTAAAAAAAAAAATATATTATATATATATATATATATATATATATATATAAAACAATTTAAAGAAGAAAAGGAAAAGAAAAAGAAAGAAAAATGAGTATATATAGTACATCAATGGAGTGTAAGGGCAGATTAACGCAAAGTGTTGATACGTTTTAAATATAATTGAAAGGAAACTACATTACTACTTACCCCGATTGATTCAAACTATTAATAGTTTCGAAAAAAAATTGATAATCTTCAATATTATATGCCAGCAAATTTAGTCACGTTTAGTTTGTTAACTTATGAACTAATTATAGCCAACGTAAACTGTACAACCGATAATGAAAATCGGATACCGATGAAATACAATAGAATATTATGAGGACACCTGTGACAATGTTCATGCCACGAGCGTTGCGGAAGAACTGAATGATTTGGTGAAGAGTAGGATAACTTGTTGATCGTGGGGATCCATCCTTCGGAACGAATTTTATGCGCATGCCTCAATAATCTTCTCGTGCAAGAAACTACATATGTATATATAGAACAGTTTCTTATAGTTTTATATCGACAAATATGCACGTACGGTTATATTATGACTATTGTTTTCGTAATTATATATGGTATTGTTGAAATAATACTTTATAGAAATAATATGCTTTGTTTGGAAAAAGCTTATTAAAATCTTCATCGAGAAATATGAGGAAAATTGAAAAAGCAATTCAATAGTACTTTTTATTAAGCATTCTCATTACATGGATAGAAGATATGCATAGTGAAATGAGAAAATTACGTACATACTTATTAGTCAAAAATTCTGTTCGAGCATGGACGAAGTTCTGACGCTTAAAACTATCTTATAGAATTCTTTATATTTACCGCAGTAAAACTAAGAGAATACGGCATATTTTACGATAAACTATGAATATTGTTTCATTTTTTGCTCTCCCAATAATAAATTTTACTTGTTAACATGCTTGTTCTGTCTCTTTATGAGTAAATTAAAATTCCATTATTAGTCTGCTTGACTTTGATTAGAATAAACTAATCGTTGCTATGCTGCAGTTTGGTTTTCTTAGTTTTATTGCAATAATTTTTAACAATATATCATTTAATATTAATATTAAATAAATGATACATCATAGTTTTAATTCTTATTCTGATAAACAACTTCATTGCAATCAATCTATGAACTTGAGCGCAATAAATATGTTTCCGATTTAACGTGAAGCTATTCCCTTCTTCTTTCTTCTTTCCTTTTCCCTTTTTCTTTTTTTTTTTCTTTTCTTTACGATACTATGGCACATTATGATAGTTTGATTATATAATTAGAGGCAAAGTTTAAAAAATCTAATAAAACAAAATAAAATCATTTCTATACTTCTAAAATGATTAACATCGCTCAAATTAGTCTTTTACTTTCGTTAAAATTAAAAATACATTTCTGTATAAAGCGTAACAATATCTATATTCGATTTGGGAATATATAATTAAAAAGTATCATCTTCCATTAATTATTTCTTCCTTCCTTTTTTTAACTTTCAACAAATGTAGAAAGATTTTAATATGCAGAAAATTGTAATGTGTTATTGAGATATTCGGCTATACCCTATAATTCAACATCTTTTACCAATACTTAAATCAATAAAAAAGATATTTTATATCTATATTATAAATTACGTTGAAATTCAACTTCATTTAATTAACAGTAATTATCATGATAATACGTGTCTATAATAGAGGAACCGTATTTAATAATTTTAAATGATAATTAATTACATACTTTAAGTTGCTGCTTTACATTCGTAAATTTCAAAACACGAATTAATTTCATTCAACAACTTCTATTACAAGGCATCTTCTAAAACACTTGTTACGTGTTATTACAATGATAAGTAAATACATAAAAATGAATAAAACTGGAAAGAGTAAAATACAGTAAATTCAACATCTATTCAAAAATATTGACGCCTTTGAACGGTCGTGGAAATTCAAACTCTCAACTTTTTGAAGTCAAAGTTTCCAGACGCTGGCTTTTAAAAGATAAGGAGCTAGCCATAAACTTTACAATAACCAGTTTCTTTTCTTCCCCCGGTCAACATGTGTGCATCAGTAGAAGTTCCCTTCGCGATGAAAGTTTGACGAAAATTACCAGAGGTGATATTAAATTAATAAACTACCACTTATTTGTTTATTAGAAAGTTGTTTCGTTTAAATTATAATACTAACTTTTGGCTGAAAAATTACAAAAATCTTTTCGAGGTAGTAACGTTGAACGATCTAGTTTACATAATAATTAAATATCATTAATGTCAAAATTTGAATTTTCCAAATCACTGAAATATTAATCCTTGGGATCCGCAAAAAATTATTAATCAATAATATGCTATTTAGTTTCTTTATTTTCTACCTTAGCATAAGTTTTCAGATTAATATCTACCAATATATGTAAAAAAGAAAACGAATTTATATTTCAAAATAAATTATATTTCAAACAAAACAAGTAAAATGGAAATGAACAAATAATTGTGTATATAATTGTTATTAACTATAATTGATAGGGTGTAAACAATTTGGTAACAATTTGTACAGGGCTAGATAGGAAAGTAATCCGCCTCCTTAATGTTCCTTTTGTATACATGTACATATGTGTTAGCGACGTTGCGCGTTGAAGGTCGCCGAAAGCAGTTGGTCCGATACCATTTTGCTTTTGTATGATCTATGGGACAGAGCAAGGGGCGAGGAGGGGAGGCGGGGAGAGGGGTAAAAGAGGAGATCATTGTTGGGCTGTGTATGGCCAGTAAGACTACGTGTAGAAAAGTGCAATCCAGATGTCTGACAAATAGTGATAGCTATCGGACGTTGAAGAATTGTTTGGAAATAGATATGGAAAGAAAATTTGAAGTTAACAGGCAAATCAATATTGCATCAGCCTAGAATATACAAATACCTGGCCAAGGAGCGTAGAAAGCGGGGTTAACTGCTGTTAAAAACCAGGATATACATATTTTTGCACTCTGGAATTTCATAACAGAAGTATACCTATGAGTGATTCGGCCATACAATATCGTCATCCGATCATCAAGAAAGTTTCTAAAGAATTTTTGATTCAGATATGACTATTACTGTCTAATAAATATGACTAATAAATATTCTATTATTCATTCATTAATTGCTTCCTATATGCTTATAAGTGAATTATATTATTGTTTTAATAATAATAAATAAATACGTGTACGTTTAAGTTAACAGCTTTGTATTGAAATTATAGTTGTACTTTATGATATGCAAACAATTGCAAATGCAATTAAATTATTTCGAAAAAAGACAGAAGTTTTCTTTTAAGAGCAGATGGTACTTTATGACACTCTAAGAGATTAAGATGAAGCAGTTTCGATTTGATTGATTAAATACCTTTCAAGGAATGCGATACCACTGTTTGGAATGTAAAGAAGAGACAAATGAAAATGGATTAATCAGCTTGATACCTGAGAGCATTGCTAACAGTACGAGTTAAAGGGAAGCTTTCATTGAATCTACATGTATTATTCCAATCATCAACATTTAAGGATAGTATCATTGCTCCTCCAAAATTATTCACACGAATCCATTCAGCCTAAAACATAGTACATAGTAATTAGAATATGTTTGGTCCTTGAGCGATCTTAATCCTAGAAATACAATCGTTTATCATAAATTTAATAATTTTGTCGAATGGGCTTAGGAAGTAAGAGTGGTATACATGTACATGCCTTAGAGTAAACACTTTTAACATCATCATACGAGATCCATTCTCTGTCTTTATAGGCATAGGGAACCTCGCTTTCATGTTCGAAAACGCTCTTTGCGCCGTTTTGAAGGAACTCGCAAACTGTAGGATAAGAAACGAAACCCATCTTCCCCAATTCTCCAAAACCATTTGCTGGTGCGAGTAAATCGTGATTCTGCGGATTATCCAGTCTATAGTTGTGGCCGTAAGTGGGAATCCCAACAATTAACTTTTCTCTTGGCATCCCTTTTGAAAGCCAATAATGAACCGAAAAATTAACATTTAGAGTGGAAAGATAACCGGATTCAGCGGCATGTGAGAAAAGCGGTGCATTGAGTCCGGTAATTGGATAGTACCATACATAAAAATGGTAGTCATACGACATCAAGTTCACAAAATCTACATACCTAAATAATAACAAAGTTTGATAAATTTTATATAAACATTTACGAAAATATAAATAAACAAAATTGATTTTATAGTTACATAAAGAAATACTTTTTCTTAAATAATCTTAATAGCTCTAATTATTATTGGCCATTATCGAATAACGCAACTATCTAATATTACTCATATTACAGAAAGCATGTTCGCTCACTTCGCCATTTCTGCAACCATATAGCTTTGATCAACAATAGCTTGCGGAGCGGCTACCGCAACAGAAAGAATCAACGCTTTTGCAGCGTGGTAAAATTCTCTTCGTAACTCCTCTAATAATTGTACGAAATGGAGTTTTTCCCGTTCATCAGCTCCAAGCCATGCAGGAAATTCCCAATCTAAGTCGAGTCCATCGAAACCAAATGTCTTTGTCACATTTAAAACGGACCGTATAAATCTATAAAAAAAGAAAAAAAAAGAAAAGACGAACATGTAGCGTTACCAATGCACATTTAAAACGGAACGGATTAATTAAAATGGAAAACAACGGATGTTACCTTTTTCTATTTGCATGATTTTTTACCATTTCTGAGAAACCTAAGTGGAGCTCATTACTGCCGCCAGCACTGATCATGACCCTTAATTGAGGTTGCAATTTCTTCAAGGCGATAACTTCCTTGTAGATTGATGAATTACTGCCCAAATCTAGGCTGCAGTTCACCACGCCCGCAAAACCCACGATAATATGCGTACAAAGATCAGGGTCAATGTGCGACGGACTGAGCTCCCAGAACGTGTTCAGGTCGCTCGATATGGTGTAATAACAGACAATGATTTGCCTATGAAAGAAAGCTCTTTTCAATAACTTCAATGTTATTTTCTCATATCTAATTCTTGATGATAATAACAATGTTCGTAAACTTCCTCTTGAAACATATATACTTTGGGCAATAAATATATAAGTACCCTGAGGAATTGGTGTGGTAGCGTTGTGGCGAACTGATGCTGTTGTTCCTGTCCGCATTCTGGTTCTCCTTCGTCGACTCGGCGTACATCCGAGCCCGACGTAACCACGTAGCAATCTTGGCATTGTCTGTTAGTGTTTCTGTATCGAGTGTATAATTCGCTCTTGGAGAGCGAAGGATAACAATTCCCAACCACGCACGTGTCACGAAAAGGACTCCAAGTATCAGGGATACTAATGCCAGGCACAGAACTTGCGTTCTCCAACGTGGTCTACAAGAGGATATGAAAATTTATATTATTTAAAAAATTTTTTTAATTTACACACACACACACACACACACACACACACACACACACACACACACATATAAATACAGAGAAGCTTATGTATGTTTTATACAATATTAGAAATGTGTGCAGTAAACACAGTTATTAATAATTCATTATAACAAATTTATTTCTCAATTTTATACGCTTGAAGCTGCATGAAACATAAATTTCAAATTTACTCTATGTGCATTTATAACCAGTTTAAACCATGAAGGCTTCTTGTATCATAGTAAATATAGGATAATCAATAACCACACCTGTAACTTTTGACATATACTTACGTATATGCCCACACATATGACTCATTTGCACAAAAAGAAAAGAGAAAAAAAGAAGCTATAAAAGTAGATATTGTAAAGAAACTTAATATTATATAGGAAAATGTAAATATAGAGAATGTGAATAAGATAAATATAACTATATTATTCAGTGAAAACAAGCAAAGTTTATATTTTACACTCTCTATAACGATATAAGTATATACCTTTGTTATAAATGTTTGGGTTTACAGAAATATATTAAAAAGATACTTGACATAAATGACAGTTTCAATACTGTAGAAAATAATATTTACAAACTTTTAAATCAATTTTTAGCAAATTTAACAATAGTATATTTGACTTCACAAATATGTGTATCTAACAATATATTCAATTGTAGCCTTTGAAACAAGGGATTTGGTACTGTACATTATTGAAGAGATAAAGCGCTTATAAATGGAATTTTGATTATTATCATTTATTTAATTTATGTATATCGACATTATACATGCATATTCTTCCGCGTAATTATCTAGACTATACTACTTTACAATGTTATACTGTAATATATAAATCTAGTAGTGGAGAGGCATCTAAACAGTGTTATGAATAAATGTATATTATGCTTAATACGATATAATTGAAAATGATATATCTCTAATATAAATTTGTGAGTGTAAATTACGAGATTTATTATACACATTAGAAGAAAAGAGATAAATGAAAACCAAATTATTGTTATAGGAGTTATGTGACTGTCATACACACACACACACACACACACACACACACACACACACACACACACACACACACACACGAGCGAGCGAGCGTGCGCGAGCGTGCTTGCTTGCTTGCATGCATGCATATAATATGAAGGAATTAAAAGACAACTAACGATAAAAAAAAGTGCAACTTACTGTCGGACGTCTGTTAACAATTCATATTTGGCCTGTGGCACGGGAATTTGGTTAACCATTGAATGCACAATGTTCGTCAGAATTGACGCTTGAGGACGCTAGTCCTCTAGGGTGGCTTACCACTTTTATTACTACGCCCAATGCGTTATGATTTTAGGGTCGTATACTTACACAGGTAGGTCTGGCAAATCCTGCGGTGGGGGTAAGGTTTTTAATGTCATAGAGCGAGCTTTGCGAAATCGGCCGCTAGCCGTAGAGCGCTGCGATCTAGTAGGTTAATGAAAACGACATGTATCTGAAGGAATCTATTTCCCCGGGATTTACCTTTTAATGATAACATTTTCTTTATACTATTTCTATTTACTATTTAGTTACATTTCGTGTGAGCGTGTGCGTGTGCGTGTGTATGTGCGCGCGCGCGTGTGTCATATATTTCAACTCCGTTTGAATATATGATAACGTTCTACGAACGTAATTCTTTTTATAGGCATGAGTAGTGCTTAGTTAATGACTCTAGATTACTTTTTATAATTTTTCATAATTTGTTTAAAGAAGTAAATATACAGTATTTCATTTGGTACAGAAAAATGTTATTTGAATAAATATTATTTCCAATAAAAACGTTTAACGAAGCTACAATTTCGAAATCTAATATATTTTTAATACTTTTACACCATGTACATTTGACGCACCTTGGTGATTGGTAAATAAGTTTGTTTTTGCCTTTTTAATTCATTAAAAGATTGTACAGCTACCTATACGTACTATCTGCAATGTGAATGATATTGTCGAAAATATTTCATTAAAATAATACTTTTCACGATTGAAACTTTCCAATGTTGTTAAATTTCCTACTGATCAGGCAAAATTATAACACAATTTTATAGTTTATAAAACTTATTAAAAAATGCAAAAAATACTTATATTAAATCATATTTATTAGACGTTAAATGTTTATATATAAAAATATCTTTATACATTGGTTTGGACATTTTCCTTTGAACGTCCGACGTTTTTCCTTTTCGGTTTCCTTGATGTCTAAGTTGACACATTCTTAGTTGAATATAATAATGAACCTACTTACAGAAAGACATATCTCCAGTACATCCAATATTTTGTCCGTTGAGAGATAACAAATTTTTACGTTTGATGCGTATCTTAAGGAACGTTCGTTTACGTACTTCATTGAATGATAAAAGAATGCAAATTTGCATGAATCAAACCTTTCGTTTACATGCCAATTAACTGTGCAACTGAATTATCATTCTTGCTATGGATGATTTACCTTTCTTACATATATCGTTTTGCGAAAGTCGTTTGCATAGATAGCCTGTAAGTATGATATAATTACGTAATTAATATATATATATATATATATATATATATATATATATATAAAACATCAAATTATGTATTCCACGACAATGAGACATAGATTTACATATTTATTTTTGCACATGTCTGAATATCTGCAACATATCTCAACGTATCTCAAATACAAACATTAGCATTATAAGAATAAACGCATATACGGACTGTGAACTTCTCTGAACAATATCTTTCATTAAATTTTATGGGCAACCAGAGTTTCTTTTTGCAATCAGTATTTGCAACGTTAAATGTTAAAGGTTTGTCAGTCATGTTGAATGCGGCTCTATTTATATGTGCGTAGTTCATTGGAAAATAGCTGATAATATATAAAGAGATCTGTCAACAAATCGTATACACGACAAATCATATTCAGAAATGGTTGCACATTCGTGTCGTAAAGAAATGGTATTAATATGAAAGAAACATCTTTAAATTTTTTTAAAAAATTATATTTTTTCAAATCTTCACTCAGCCTATCTTGAATACATTTAATTAAAACATGAAAATCTTTCTCTCATTATCTGCGGATGAGCGAATCAGTTCTTTTTTCTTTTTTTTTTTTTTTAAATTCATTTATGCTACTGTTGTACCTAGACATCCCTTTGTTTGTCAGAGCACTGTCTCCAATGACATCATGTATAAAAGCTCCAACACTTTTTAACAAATATGTCGCTTTAAAAACAATTTTAGCTAAGTATTCTTCGCAAGCTGAACGTTTTAAAGCAAAACCAGCGACTGGTTGAGTATATTCATTTGTTAAGGACTGGTACTGTAACGCATGACCTTTGGTTGCCAAGTACCCAATGATATTTGAACTCTGGAGTGTCATCAAGCCGTCAAACTCTGTTAAGCTTATGTAGGTCAACGTCTTTGGATTCACAGCAATAGAACAATTCTACAAATTGATCTCATCAAGGGTCGGGACACTGTGATTCTTTTAATAGTTTAACAAATTTTTCATCAAAACCACGCTTTGTACCCATTTGAGACATATAATCTCGAATGGTCCTTGCACAAGGCAATGGAATGATCTCGTTCTTCCTCAAGAATTCATAGTAACTCTGTGATTTGATATTCATTAGCATACACATCATTATAAACTCATCGGTATAACGGCGGCCTTTTGGATCCTTTGTTCTCGCAGCCGAGATTATTTCTTGGATAACTAATTTTTGATTTCTCGAAATTTTATCCAAGTCACTATCTGTCATACATATCATACATGCTTTCTTCTGTTGATTAACGATCAAGTCTGTGGTACGCCTCAGTTTATCTTTCATTCGATTAACCCTAGCATCTTTATATTTGATTTTTTCTCGCATAGTTTTCAATTTCATTTCATCAAATGGGTTCAAAGAAGTTGTGACTCGTTTAATAACCGTTCTCTTTTTCATTCTTCTAATCTTTTGCGACAAGGTATTAGAATATTTTTTACACGAATTACATCTTTCACTCATGATAGATAATATAGAGCAGTCTGCATGACGCCAATCCGTACCGATGCAATTTTTTAGAGCAGTGTTTGCACGGATCGTATCTAAACCAGTAGACGTTATCCCTTTACATGTACGTAAGTCTTTAAATTTCTTCAAAATTTCTGGTAGCATAGTGATTTTAGTCAATATTCGTGGAAGTTTTGCAGCTATTACATCAACGGGTGTCATGTATATTTCGTAAATTATTTTTCTAGAACCTGTGACTAAAACAGATTTTGCAAAAATGTGTTTCTCTTTTCCGCAATCATTCACTCTTATAGCATATGTAAATAAGAGAGCTTCTTCATCGCCAACTTTAGAATTGCCGACGATCCATGGTTTTGGTATTTTCAAAGATGCATTATTCTCAAAAGTATCGTCTTCTGTCGAGAAAGAAAAATTATAATTAATTTTTTATACTTAATCTAGATAATTCGATAGAAAAATGTACTAACGAAATTTCTTTAAGAAAGAATAATTAACAAATACTGCTACAACAAACTTTTAATGATCGTAGACATTTTAATTTTAACAATTATAAATAATTGTTAAAAGTTATCAATATTGATTACTTTCAAAACAAATTTATCATACTTACGTTGAGATTCAAAGTTGAAACCGATAGAGTCAAACATTACTGTAGTAAACGGAAATTCAGAACTTGTAAAATGAAGCATTTTCAAGTTGTCTTCTGCTTTGGTAACTGTCACAAATGATTCAGGTTGCGTGGTATTGTTTATAGAACAATCAGTATTTACATCCGATTTCACGGGAGACATTATGCTTGAATCAATAGGATCTGTTGACATAAAATAATTCGATTATTAAAAGTGAGAAGACTATAAATAAAATATAAATGGCACAAAAGGTTATGCTTCATCGAATAGATACATTTTCAAAGAGTCCAAATTTCAAATGTAAATTTTTTATAAACAAGCATCGGACGATATAGATGTTTTTGAATGTTTTGAAATTTATCAAGATTAAATAGATACTTACAATCGTTATGAGAACTATAACAAAATGTTTGGAATAAAGTATCTAGAATAATGTGTCAATACAATAAAAAGGTAGCCGTCATAATTATACAGATGTAACCAGATTTCAACAAATTATTACTAATATTTACGATGTATTAACATTTCCATCGATCATCCAAGTTGTATTTTATATAAAAAAATGTTAGATACTTACAATGAGAAGGAACACCGCTATCATAGTCCATGGAGACAATAGCAGAGCATTCGTTATTTTGATGTACGCATCGTTCTATGCCGTTGTTCACAAATTCATCCTGCTTAATTGACTTAAGTTGTAATATTTCCTGAACTTCATTTTGATGCTTCTCCAATACTATCGTACTTATGTTTGCCTCTTTCCCTTTAGTTACTGACTTTGAATATTTTGCTGTACTACTTGCACTTGCTCCTTCTTCTGTAGTTGTTGACCTTGGATACTTTATTGTACCGCTTGCACTTACCTCTTCTTCTTCTTCTTCGATTGTTGACTTTGAATACTTTGCTCTATTAATTGCAATCACTTCTTGTTCCCTAATTGTTGACTCGGAACACTTTGCTGTACTACTTGCGATTACTTCCTCTTTAGTTGCTGACTTTGAACATTTCGCTACTTAAACATAAATTATTTATAAATATACGTGTGTGCAAATATATATCCTATATTTTACATTTACTTGTAAATAAATACATCTTGAACGAAATATGTTCCTAAATAGGTCTCATTTTTATAGAACCTTCCAATAAGATAAATTTAAATACAAATATTTTAATGAATAGTTTCTAGTGTGCGAGAGTCGCAGAGAAAGATATATATATATATACACATATATATATCCTGAAATGAATGAATTACAAAATAAAATGTCAAAACTTACGTTCTTGTACTGCATATGTATGATCTGTATAAAATCTGGCGTATTTCCTCATTGTGTGTCTTATTACGTCTTGTATGTGTTGTTGCGGGCTTATTGATCTCGATCGAGATTGCAATGGATATCCATCAAATATCGTAGGTACAGCTCCTGGTCGTAAACGCGTACGTTTTAATGGTACCTAACAAATATTTGAAAATAAGTATCATTCAATAAGATAAAAGATTCTGTCATTATCGATAGCGAAAATAATTTTAATGAATAAATCAGATGATTTTACCTGAGCTATAATTTTCCCATTATTATCGTACTTGATATATTCTCTAATTATGTAACGTTCTTCAAAATGTTTTTCGCATATTCGCTGACCCGTTCGCAAACGTTCTATTCCGGGAATCAATGCTGCCCATTTTGCACCAAAATTTTCATTTTTCACTATGAAAACAGATACTTTTTCATTGCGTTTATCTTTATTTGTCCTACAATTCGGCACAGCACATGTCCATGGCATGTTGAATTGATATATCTCTGTCGTCGCGGCGGCAGCGGCCTTTTAATATGGCTTTACGGACTTATGCTACTCTAAAATCTAAAACTTGTATTCCAATAAAAAGAAAAAAGTAACCACGATCCAAAGACGTTTCAAAACGTTTTCTTTTCTTTAGCAGGTTCCTTTGAGGGCGAGAGGAGGGGAACTACGATCACAGATGACCGTGATAGCGACGATCTAATGCTTAGCGAACAAATTGAAAAATATTTGCCGCTCATTAATCCTTGATCCCATCACGGGAGTTACCAGACCTCTAATCTATGTACGTATACGACATATATATATATATATATGTGCGACAATATGATCGTATTATGACATACATAAATGAATGCTGACCATGGACGTTATGTACGTGATACTTACACGTACGAGTATGTAACCTAAAAATCGTGTTTTGTACGTATATGGAAGCATGAAGGATAAGGTTTTATTGCTTATGATAACTGTGTTCGAGTAAACAGCGAGCAGAAGCAAACATAGGAATATTCAAAATTTTCTGTTTCCATTATTATTAATGAAATTAACTACATAATTCGATTTCTAAATTATTCCGTTATAGTATAAGGACTGGAATTAAGTATTGATATTAAATGATTGGAACGAATAATAATTTTAAAAATGATGGATCTCAATATTAATATTGAAAATAATTGACATTTTCGATAAATGATAAAGGAAAAATTTAGAAATAATATTACAATTTTGTTTCGTTTTATTCGGTTATAGATATGATGGAAAGTAAAGCGTAAATCATAATTATGCTTGGAAGATGTATATTCTTTTTATATATACTTTTCGGAATAAGTACATTTCATCATACATCGTAATGTACATTGATTGATAGACGAATACAAGTACAATATTCGCACATATATACGCATATACATATACATATATTAAAACGACATAATATTCACAATATTTTATATTACAACCATTTAAGGTAGTATTATTTAATTATTAGAAAATAGGTTAGATAAAATATGTTTTATCTAAAATAATTGAACTGAATACTGATGAGATTACATTTTACGAGATGCAATATTGAACGAAAAATCCATCATAAAACTTCAATTTATCTAAGCGTTAGTAATATCCACCATTTTTTATTTTAAATACAACTTAAATCACAGCTCTGTTGTATCAACGAAAGCACGGAGATGGAAGAATCTTAAATTTCTGAAACTATTATTACATTTTATATATATATATATATATATATATATATATATATATAAAGTTTTATTTACATTTATAATTGAACTAACAACCAATAAAAATTGTACAAAAGATTTAAAAATAGTATAAAATGAACAATGTAAATGTGAGCAATGTAAAATAGTTAAATATGATTTAACATGGATAGTAAATGATTTTGAATTAATTTCCTAATCAAGGATAAAAAAGAGATAAACGACAGCTAACAGTTTTATTCTTAATCGAAGATCACGAAAATCGATCAAACGAATCGAAATATTTCGGTAACTGACATTATATGTAATTATGAAAGTATAAGTAAAAATTTGTTTATATGCCGGAGAGCCAAGAATAAGCTTTTTTATATACCATAATCGTTTTACTGTGCTCTGCCGCCAACTAATGCTTCGTCCTCTGCTCTAGGTAAACGTTTGTAACGTTCTTGCGATACCAAATAAACTGCTAATCCACCGAAAACGATTAACATAAGTCCGATTACATTAATTAATATTGCTTCGTCTACAAGGCTTGAATAATTATTTCTGAAATTATGTATTATAATAGATGAAAGGGTGACTCGTACGTTATTGTGCCATACATTTATACTTACCCTAGAGCAAAAAATGCTTTTTCATTGAGGCCTAAAAGACAGGAAGCGATTACACCAACGAATCCTGCGATTCCAAAGTATACATGAATTGGCATGTAAGAAGCACGTAATGGTAGTTGTAATCCTGGATACAGGAAAGATAGAAATCCAGCAAGCCACTAAAATATTAAAATATATGCATTTCACGATTATTGAACGATTATATATGGATAAAGATAAATAAAGGGTTAATGACATTTATACCTGACAGCAAAATAAAATTACGCTAGTGAGCCCAACCCAACTATGAAGACTGTACATGTTTGGAATTGGTTTCGATTGCAAGTTGTGGCTGTCGAACACAGCCACAAGGGAAATTACGACTAATGCAACAATTAATATCATTATGCCTGCGTGAATTAGTTTCAATCTTCGTTTTCGAGTATTTCTTTGTGTCCTATATATTAACATACCTAACAAGATTGAGGATAATATTAAGTGAAAAGAAATTAATTTAATGTTCTTAAAAGTTTTCTTATATCGTTAAACATATACCGTTGGCATATAGAAATACGAATCCAATAACCATTAAAAGGGGATGCCAGTTGAATTCTAACGTTGGATTAGAATTCCAAGCAAAACCGCCTCTATAATTGCCACACCAAACTGCAACTAGAATTATCAGTATTGCTCCGACGATTTCCATTCCAATGATGAGCGGCCTAAAACCCTCCAGATTCACACGCGGTTCTGTAATTTGCTCCATGTCTGGAAATAATTTTGCAAGCGCTCCATTAAAATTTTAAATTATCATGAACATCTTATAAGAAATGAATAAAGTGCGATACTAGATATAAGTATGTAAAGTTAATAGGAAATGAAAAGCTTTTAAAATAAATAAGCGACATACCTAAACATATCTGGTATACGTATGGATAATTTGTTGACATAATTTAACTGAATAACGAACTCACTATTTTCTATTCCTTATTATATGATTTTATACAATCCGTTTAAATCTTATTATTTATTTCTTTTCAACTTTTAATAACAATCTATGGTAATCTTCTATTTAATGTTTATTATTCAGATATTATTTCTATCGTAAGCAAAAGGTCATATGATATTTCAGCATGTAAGAGAAACTAATTTTTAATTAGAGCTTATGAACTTATGTACAACATATTATATATTCAGTGAAATAAACTTACTAATTTGACATATGGTAACAATTATTCAACTTTCTTTTTGTTACGAGGATTTAATTGTATTTAAAAGTGTATACATAAATATCTACTAAGATAAATATGTTATTATCCTGCTACATAACGTCTATATAAATATAAACATATAAATTGATTAAAATATAATGACACTTAATATATTAATAATTTCCTTTTAAATTAGTTGACTGTCCCCTTTGTGTTAGGCTGTAAAATTACGAAACTTATGCCCCGTAATCATTCTGCATAATAACACTTAATGCTGTGACGATGCTTAAAAATAGCATCTACAAATCAACAAGTGTTAAGTTGTTGCCTTAGTATGATTAATATGATCTTATACATCAGATAAAATTTGTTGAAATATTAAGTGGTTCAGTCTTATTAAATTTGACGAAACGAATTACATATGAATGAAAATGGGAGAGAATGGAACGAAATTTCTAATTTAATGACAGCGCTATGAAATTGGCTACTTTACCTGACACTTTACACAAAAGGTTTCAAGAAAAAATCAACAGGTACTACGCAGTTTCTCCAACGACGTAAAACAAACTATCGATTATATCTACGTAGTTGTGGAACGAGACATTTAAATTTATCGCACTTCTAGTCAATACAAAAATTAATTACAGATAAATATGCCGATTCAAAATATAAGATTGATCAGTCGATATACAATTAGAAATTTTTAATTTTGAATACGAATCAACTTTAGTCTTAAATAGTAGTGATAAGGAAATTGTTGAAAATGAAATACGTGCACGTAATTAAAATCTACGCCCATTAAGAACGGCAATACGAGAAATATATTTGTTCTAAAGGTAAAATAATACATATTTTTTAGTCGCATACGATACAGTATACACAAAATGATACAATTTATTTGGCACGAATAAATTAGAAAATCACAGCTTTGGTTTCTATTATTAAGTAAAAATATTTGAAATATATTATTTCAAATCTGCGCATTGTCTAATTTCATTGTTTTCAACAAATTCTTGAAATTAATGTAAATGCTTTCAAAAACAATGCCTAGAATTTTTCTTAGTATAATAAATTAGGTAGATTGTAAATAATTATATATATATATATATATATATATATATATATATATATATATAGTCTTATTGTCCCTCTAACGTAGAGTTAAGCTATTTGATAATAATTTATTATATCGGATATAAATTTTAGCAACGTTCACACCACCATACGCATGTAATTGAAAAATAAAGATAACCTTAAAATATTTTACCGATAAGGGAAGCGATTTATCTTCTAACATATGAACATATGTATATGCTGTTATTGTTAAAATATTGCAGAAAAATGGAAAAACGAAGACTTCTTTTAAATTTAACAAAAAATAAAAGAATTACTCTCGTCTTTGGGAGATGTTTCTCAGATGCCACTGCAACTAATAATAATGAGAATACAACACATTTTGGATTCAAAACTGTCAAAGAAAGTGATAAAGTGAAAGAAGGTACATTTTATAATTTATGCAGTTATCTAAACAATTTTGCCTTTTGTTCCTTTATATATTGTCCCTATAGGTAAAAAGACTTTTTATTCCCAAAGAAAGTATACCATGTATTATAGATATATTTATAATTTTGTTTACGAGAAACAACATTACATATAAACGGGGGAAATGTAGAAAGGATCAAGATACAAATTGTTCAAAAGAATTAGAACAAATTGTTCGATACAATTCGTATTTTAGGATCTTTTAGAATAGTCAAACTAATACAATTTATATAAATTCTTAAGCATTTCGTGTAATTCGTTTCTGCTGTTAACCTTTAATCTCGTACATCTGTAATGTAAGATTTATCAAGCTAATCGATCGATTTTTTAGTATATACGGTTTTTGAGAAGGTGGCAAATTCGTACGATCGAATGAACGATGCTATGAGTTTTGGAATTCATCGCATTTGGAAAGATATATTCATTCGAAGGCTTGGACCAACTCATGGCACCAAATTGTTAGATTCGGCTGGTGGCACAGGAGATATTACATTCAGATATTTAAATTATTTAAAGAATACCCCTAATTACCAAGATGTAAAAAGTTCTGTAACAGTTTGTGACATAAATAGGAATATGTTAGACGTTGGTAAAGTAAGAGCAAGGAAATTAGGATGGACAGATCAAAGTAATTTTAATATTGATTGGAAACAGTGTGATGCGGAAAAGCTTCCTTTCGCGGACGATTCATATAATGCTTACACAATAGCCTTTGGAATAAGAAATGTAACACATATTGGAAAGGTAGATCAATCTTAGAAAATTTTTCTTGAATTAACATTGAACTTCAACGATATATTTTTCTCTAAGTATAGATAAAATTTTATACTCGTATTCTACAAAGGAATAATGATATCTGTTGAAGGTACTTTCCGAAGCATACAGAGTACTAACTCCAGGTGGTTGTTTTATGTGTTTAGAATTCAGTCATGTAGATAATAATATTTTGAAATGGTAACTAATTCCTTTTAGAATAAAGTGACAATTATCTAAAGTCTTTTACGCTGGATATCTATGCATTACAAAATAAAATTTTTAGGCTCTATGATCAATATTCATTTCAAATAATACCCGTGTTGGGTACGCTCATTGCAGGGGAATGGCAGCCCTATCAATATCTTGTCGAGAGTATTAGAAAGTTCCCGAAGCAAGAAGAATTTAAAGTAAGTGGCGCGACATGGTAACACGATATTTATGTTGTTTAAGTTATAGTTCTATATATACGTATATATGTTACATATATTTAATTTCTAATTATTATTTTAGGACATGATCGAAGCAGCAGGTTTTAGAAATGTAACGTATGAAAATTTAAATAGTGGTATAGTAGCTATTCATTCGGGTTTTAAATTATGATAAATACCGTTTTTTTATTGACATATAATTAAATGTATTAAATAACAAACTGCTTGTCATATATCTTTTATTATATCCAAAGATTTGGTGAAAATAAAACATCGTTACATTGTTACATTTATTAAAAAATGTTTATTTTACTTCTTTCATTTAGATTTTATAAGATAATTTATTAAACACAATGATTTATTGAATTGTTCTTCCACCGAAAATAAGTTATGATTTAAATGTTGTTTTTAAGTGAAAAAGCTTTCACCTTCCTATCTATTATTTCTTTCTGCTCCTGAGTTAAATCAGTAATTTCAATTACTGTTGGTCTTTCATCTCTATTTAACTCTAATTTTAAGAGTGCATCCAGAGCTTTCATCTCTTTTTCTGCATTACGAAAACTCTGAAATATTCATATATATATATATATATGTATGTATGCATGTTTTGTTTAATAAAAAGGGGATAAAAAGATCCAAATAATGAAAATAATAAATATGTTTAAAGATTATTATGATACTATAAAGCCTTTTTATAAAAATACGAAGGCAAAATACCATCCTAAGTTCATGCTCAATTTCTGGGTTTGTTTTCCTCAATTTCTTCTTCAATGAAAACTCTCGGACACTGAAACCTAGTAAATTTTCTAGAATCTAAAATCATGAAACGTGTAGTTGTTTAAAACACACAGGATTTCCTAATAAATTGCCATTTTTACTTAAATAAATTAGAGTTCGGCACCTTATTTGAGAAAGAAACTTCCATTGTCCCGGTACCGTCTGCTATTGTAGCTTGCAGAATCCAAGATGGATCTTGTTTTGTTAGTTTTCCGAGGACTTCGACGTGACCTCGAATAGTTTTAAAAGTTTTGGCTGTTATTATTTCGTTATTAATATCGTAGATAAATTCGCAAATTTTCGGCTCTTCTGGAGCATTTACTCCTTTTATAAATTCTGTGATCTGTTTATCCATTCTACCCTTCTTCGAAGCTATTGTTGCACGAGGAGAAGTTGAAACCTGAGATATTGTACAACTGAGCATGCTTTAAAGATAATAATTTTCAAAATAGAAAGCAGTGGTTTGTACTTCTTAGCAAAGTACATAAATTAATATCAAGTGGAACGAGACCAATAACTTACTCTTTTTTTTTCGTTAGTTAACAAAGTTCTTTGTTTTTTTCCTACTTTTGAACGGGAAATTGATGAATCTGTCTTGGCAGTGCACAACTTGAAATTTAAATGTGACGAATCTTTCTCTCTGGTTTCTCTAAAGGCGTCATATTTTACATCCGTTACAGCTTCCTCATCGGTTATTACAATAATGTCATCGCTTCCCTCTTTTGGCAAAGTCCTAAATGGCAACGCGATATTATTTTGTCCCATTGACGCCTCTGTAAATTGTTCTTCGTCAACCTGTAATAAAATATCTTCATTCAAAGGTTGATTAAATTTAAAACTACGCTTTATATCGACTAATTTTACAATTTTGTCTCTTAATAAAATAAAGTATTCAAATAACCATCTCTAAAAAACAATCGTCATCATCCAGGATTGTTTCATTTCCACAACTTTGATCCGTTTTAACCTCGTTGATGTTAAATTCAGTTTCTGTTTGAAAACAATCGTCATCAATTAACATTTCTTCATTCTCGTGACTTAAAATTCTTTTAATTTCAGTCTTAGCGTTATTAATTCCTCTCTGAAACTGAGCATTATCATTCAAAATTTCTTCATTTTCGTAACTTTGAGCTCTTTTAACTTCTGTGTTGGTATTCTTAATTTTCGATTTTCTATGATCTTCGTTACGGGGATCATCAATTTTAGAAAAATCTTCGGGATTTACTTCGAAGTCTTCTTCGAAAAGGGCTTGGTCTATTTGCTGTACTTGCGGTCTAACGTTATTTGATATAGTCTCATTATCACTATAGGGATCAGGATTTTCTGAAAGATTTCTGTAAATGATAAATACACGTATATAATATTAAAGTTATTATTAAGACATTCCAAAATATAACTAAACATTTAATTTAGCTTCAATTGTCTCGATTTATAGTTTACTACTCCTATTTTGATTACCTTATTATCCCCCCTAAATGTTTAATATTAATTTAAACTCACAGAGCTCTAGCTAAAACATTTTCCATGGCGTTAGGTATTAATAAGCTATCCACTTCACCGCCAATACCCTTCAACTTTCCATCTTCTAATAACAAAACACCTTTACGACATTTCAATGGGCCCATTATCATAACTTTATATCCTGGTAATAATATATCCTTGAAAAGAACATAACAGTATTTCACTTTTGTATTGTACTTTTGGAACGTTCTTAAATTCGTGTCTTTAATAGAGAAGGAGAACGGAAATGACAATAATAATGATGTTTCAGTTTAACCGGAACTTTATATCGATTTAAATACGTTATTGAAAAACATATAGTAAATATTAACGTACATTCAGTCGAGATATATAATTATATTCAATTGCAATTAAGTCCTGCAATCCATCTGTTAGCCGTAATTGTATCATTCTTTTTTTAGGAGGTTGCCATTTTTCCATTTTTTCTGCCTCAGATAGATCTATTTTTGAGATATGAGCGTTTCTAATATGCTCTAATTGTTTATATTTCGATGTTGCAATATCATACATTTGTTCTACCTAGATTATTACAATTTTAATTAATCTGTTATCTGCGCAAATATATGTACGTAGGTATTTTATGTACTTGTATATGTACCTGAAGAATATAGTTTCCAGATAAAATGATAAATTTTTGATCCGATAGATTGCAAGGTAAACATCCATATTCATTATTAATTTTACGCAGATCACTAAGTTGCCATTGTTCTTTTACAAATTGTAAAATCTTCTCCGGACCTGGCTGAGAATGAGATTAATTATAATAATGTATAAAAGATTTATAACAATAATACGAGTATTTTACATTTACGACATTTTATGCAAACAAATGTAATATGTATGTGACCAGACTTAAAATGTGATGTTAATAATTGTACTTCGAATGTAAGGCATGCTTCACGCGTATTATAGAATTGTGTGAATATTTTCATTTAGATATACATAAAATTAATACTTACATTTTCATGTTGATTTACGTAAAACTCTATACAGTCTCTCAACCATTCATTATTCATTGAATAATATTCTGATTTTAATCTACCTTTTATTCGTCTGAATACGTCCTCACTCATTTACGATACTTTGTGTCTATAGCCTAGGTATGTACACTTTTTGTTTCAATCTTTTCGAATGACCGATGTAAATACTTGATGTTTCTGCTGTCTCTCTCTCTCTCTCTCTCTCTCTCTCTCTCTCTCTCTCTCTCTCTGCTGTCGCGAATTAATCTTAGATTTATTTAAATACGAAACTTATATCATTACAAATGAAAGGTTATGGTCTCGAGTGACAGCTAGTCGCTGTCGAAGTATTTTATATACCAAAGAGGTATAATAGTATACAATATTTTATTTATTAATATATTTGTGCGCGCGGATGTGTATCGAATGACATTATATAATTGAAAGAATACTATTTAATAAAAATGTTCTCTATCTAGTAAATAAGATATGTACTAATAATTTGTAGTTTGATTTATATATGTATGTATGTGTGTGCGCACGCACGCACGCACGCACGCACGCACGCACGCACGCACGCACGCACACACGCACGCACGCACGCACGCACGCACGCATGCATTTTGATACAAACCGTCAAAATTATTATGAAAAAAAACTTTTCAGTTTGTAAAAGTCTGAGACAGTGATTGACTGTTTTGGGATCCATGGAAAAAGTAAAAGAGTATTTACTATATTTATAGAAAAAAAAAAAAAATTAACTTACTCGATATCAATAAGAAATTATTTAATTTGAAAGATATTTATTATCTGGCATAAATGTGAACCAAGTAACGATCTGTATTACACGGAGTGTTACTATCTTATCTTCAACCAGCTTATACTTATGCAAACACATAATGGAGAACATGAAGCAATTGAGTGTAAATATTTTTACCATTGAGGGAACAACTTGTACAATGATTTCAACGACTAAACTATATAACATCGATTACTTTTAGATACACAGACGAATTAATTTTAGTTACGTTCAGTCATTGATTAATATTATATGTGTACATATACACGATGAACTATTTCATTAATTTTATCATATAAATAATATTGCGAGGATCAGTATCCTTATCGTCGCAATTTTATCATTTCACAATGATTTCCATCCCTAGAAAATCAGTTCACTCAAGCCTATTTATAGTCTTTCAAACATACATTTCTGCTGACAACCCTAGTGGGGGTGAGCTACCCTTAGTGGGGGATCGAATCTAGAGGGGGAAGCCAGCCGTCAGGGCAACGCATGCCTTCTGATTCTGATATTTCAGTAGGCCGCGCGAGCTTATGCCGTAAATATGTTGTCGTAAAGTGGTTGTTCATCTCTCTCTCTCTTTCCCTTTTTGTATCATCCGGTCTGTTTTCTTTTTTCTTATAATATTCCTGTGCGTGATATTCTGTTCATGATTTTGCGATACATTTGTTGCGAATATATAGTGTATTGATACGAATGTGTGTTACAAGGTACGTATGAACATGCAAAATTGAAAATGTATATATGTATACTGTATGTATGTATATCGTGTACATTAGCTAATGTATTATCATAAATGGAAGATGATTGTTTAACGCTGTAGGATATGAAATTCATGTACGTTTGAACATTTGACGAAAGGTTATTACGAATCGTAATTGACAAGAGGGGAAATGTGATAGACTCTTGCTCGTTGTAATTAATATCGTAGTGTGTGTTCGCTTGTCCTAATTGATTAATTTAATACTGTAACAACAAATAATGACTTATTTAATGGTATGTAAATGTCCAATAAGTACTAAAATGATTACTATTCTCGTATAAAATCGTTAACGTTTAAATTGAACAACCCGGAGAAATTTGAATGAAGCACGTATAACGAATTGATAAAGATAATCTGTTTAGCAGTTAGCATTCTGCAATAGTTAGAACAAAGATTAGAATATATTGGATAGATAAAAATTGACTGTAGAGAATAATGCAAACGATAAATCGATTCATCGTTTAGTTTTCACTATTTTGTTAAGAGAATCGAGACTGATTGAATTTCATTTATCGTTTAAATCATTTCCTCGTATACTTTCTACACGCTTCAATGGAAATAAATAGGTGTATATATGGATATGTCCGCGTACGATATATGTATACATAAAGGCAGGCACGTATATAGAGGCTTACGAGAAACGTGTACGTACGCGTATTATAATATATGGATACGGACAGGGTGTTTTTAGAAGCATTTAACCGCCAAAGTTGAGATTATAGCGAAGGTTGTCGATTGGTTGATTCATGATAGTGCAATCTGACATACGGTGGTGATTTTTTTGAGTTATTGATTATTGAATAGCCGTGTAACAAACTAAACGTTTCTGGAATATTGCACGCCATCGTTGTTACTCTGTTATCCTGTTTTTTGCCTCGCCAACATTTTTTTACCTCCTTTTAACTACGATATACATTTCACGAAGCTCTCTATGCTGCAGTTATTTAAAAGGGAAAGAGAAAGTTCGTGTCTCCGTTTTCTCCTTTTCTTTTCCTGTTCCTTTTGTTCTTTTTTAACCGCCATGAACGGGGGAGATAATTTTTTCATGACATTTTCACTGCACGAAATGTCAAAAGATAAGGTTATATCGGAGATTCGAGACGCGAGTTTGGTTAACGTAAGTGGCTTTTCACGAAAGTATAAAAATCCTTACCAGAGAAAACTTTTATCGGTATATCGTGTGTATTATATGAAGCTTTTTGAAATTTCGTTAGCACTGTACTGTAATGGGACACGATTATCGTAATTATAATTGCTTACATAATTCGTAGACTAGATCGGAAAATGTATGTAAAAGTTGTAAGACATTTGTCGTAAGCGTACGCTTAATGGAAAAATAATAGTATACAATATACAGCCTGACTAGTACGTTTAAACGCATACAGTTGGCGTTAAAGATGATCTCGTTAAATATTGTGACTTACCAACATAGTGAATAATCGATCAATCGACTGTTGAGATATTTTAACGATTATTGCCGATTATTGTATGCTTCTAATGAATATCTTATAATTTTTCTATTATTTTCAGACTCGTTTCAAAGTTTGTCGATATAATCACGATAGCCGTATCCCATTCCATTACGGTGTTTACGAGATTCAAAGATATTTTCTATATACGCGTATGTGCATGAAAATTTCCTAAGAGTGTTGGAACGCGAGTTCAATTTCGCGGGTCATCCGCTGTTCCGTTATTTCTTTGAACGTAAAATCGCGTGTTCGATATCTGAGCGTCAGGTAAAACGGCGCGATATATTATTATTCGAAAAATCTTATCTTATATATTTATTTACATATTACAGAAATGCTTAGTCGTAATGTTTATTGCGCGCGGGATCATGCACGAGACGTAATAAGGATTGTACACGGCATGCACATAAAGGAAATAAAATTTATGACACGTGTGTACACACACACACACACACACACACGCGCGCGCGCGCGCGTACATATACAACACGCTGGGAAGACACAGGTAGTAGTTAGGTCTAATGATATTTTGAAATTTCCTTTCTGCTGGATATCGTTTCTTAATGTTGGCGCTTGATGACACTTTAAATCATCGAAAGTATCGTGCTTTGGGGAATTTTAGATTTCGATGTCTTATACGATAGAAAATAAACTAGGTTCCAATGAAGAAGAATTACACGATTTGAACATTGGATTTTTTGAAATGTTAAATTTTTTCATTTAGGTGTATGCGGGTATAAGGTATAGTAAATTTTAATGGAAGAGAATGGAACGTGCTGAATAAGATATAGCAGATTCTAGTGGGAAAAGTATTTACACGCTACACGCTTTGAACATTGTATTTTAAAAAAATTTGAAGTCTTAATATTCTATGTGTTGTAAAGCGTGCTACGTTTTAGCGAAAGAAAGGTGGGATAGCTTGAATAAAATAAAACAGAACATTCTAGTGAAAAATGTAAATGGCTTAAACGTTGCATTTTCTGAAATTCTGAATTTTAATATTCCATGTGTTGTAAAGGTACGATAAACTTGAATGAAAAAGGCAGGATATTTTGAATGTTGCGTATTGTGGAACTTCACGTTTTAGCGAAGTATATTATATTTTAACGAAAGACAAGATGTCTTTTCAATTTTATCGTTGGAATTTATCGAAGCATCTATTTTCAACTGTACTCACTTGCAAGCCAAGTATGTATAATTTATTTTCGTCAAGACAATAGATGTACTGCGCGAATCTATTCTCACGTACAGTACTTTCGCTGCATCAAACGTTCGGTAACGATAAAAAGCGATAAAAAGCGATAAAAAGCGATAAAAAGCGATAAAAAGCGATAAAAATAATTTAAACGCTACATAAGTTTCTGCGTCTTCGACAGACACTGCTTTTGTTACAAAGAAGCGATATATTAAATATCTATGAACGATACATACCGTTATTACAATTGGTATCATGGTATTAAAAGCAATAGTCTATCAAATGCCTATTGTAATTATTAAAGGCGTTGTATAATACATAAATATCGATCGATATACTTATTTGCAAAGAAGGGCTGTCCCAAAGGAGGTAGGTAAAGGAATTTACGTCTCGTTTTATTTCGAAGAGACGAGGAGAACGTTACACCTCGAGTCTGCGGGTATGAAAGAAGAATTTGCTTGGTATCTTGAATAGTTTCCGACGAAATGGCTCGTAACACTTTACGCGACCTATTTTATTTTCATATCGGTGAAATATTTGATGCGTTATAAATTCTATGCATTTCTAATAATCGTCGTAATCATCAATAGGTACGTTTAGCGTAAAAAATGAGACGAGATTATAAGAAATTAGCAGCTCTGAAGACGTTTATTTGTTAACAATATAAACGATGAGATCTAACGTTTGACGATTAAGCGCGTCTTCTCGTTTTTCTTCTCATTTTTGTTCCGATTTTTAATCCAATTTTTAAACGATACTGACCGTTGATCGTGTTGGATTGACGAAGGTAGGGAAGGAGGGAAACTGAATCGTCGAAATTACCAAACGTGGTTCGTTACGAGTATTCTAATCGATATTATTAACGTATATTTGTATCTTTTTTTCTTTTTCTCTTTTTCTTTTTTTTTCTTTTTTCTTTTTTTTTTTTCGAGAGTATCTTTACGTTAATAACGTGGAGAGTATTTTTACGTTAATAAAAAAGATGCATGCGTGTCTGAAGGATCGGAAACTATAAAATATTTGTGAGAGTTTCTTCATTTAATCGACTTAGTAACAATCGTTATTTTCTCTCAAATCTTATTTTCTCAGCTGAAAATAGAGGAATTTTCGGAATAGTCGGAATGTATTTCGAAGAAAGCTATATACAGATTATATACAATGTTTCTTAGATTCAAGTCATTTTCGTAGTATCGTTGATACGTATTTATCGGTATATTTATGCAAGATTAACAGGGACAAAAGAAAAAAGAGAGGGAAGAAAAAAGGAAAAAAATAGAGAAGAAAAAAGAAAGAAAGAAAGGAAGAAAGAAAGAAAGAAAGAAGGAAAAGAAAAAGATAAGGGACATAGTTCGGCGATGAGCGTTTCGTCGACACAATGGTAAATTCGGTGGTGCGTCCTCCTTACAGAGAAACTACTACCTCGACGAAAGCTTCGAATGATTTTCATTCAATTTCTTGTATTTGCTTCGTGCCAGTAATTCCTTTAGCTTTAGAAGATTGCCGATATAACGAATGTCGTAAGGTAGAAATGATTATAAACATCAGGAATTGTTTCATCCGCTTAAACATCGGTCACACTGGGCGGACACGTTTCTCGATAGATATTGAACATTTGTATAAACAATTTAAATACAATTAAATACAATTTAAATACAATTTGCTCGACATGTTTACGAACGATTGCTCGGAAATTTCCGCCGTGTATCATCGCGCCGAGTAACGTTTGACACGGTTGAAACAGAAATTTAGGGGAAGCGCGAGTGAACGACGATGAAGAAGAATAGGGGCGCGGATCGTACGGGAATGGAGTGTAAAATCGAGAGAGAAAGATGCTGCGAGGGGAACTGACTTTGTGGTAAAGGCGAACTGTGAATCGGTCTGGTGATCCGTACAGTGACGATTGAAATGTGATAAGAAGGAGAGGCAACGGCATAGTTGGGGAAAAGAGTAATATGCACATGCAAGCGTGGCGAAATGTCGGTCGAAGGAGGTTCGTAGAGAGGAAAAGTTGCGAACAAAGAAGAGATACGTTGCGGAGATGGTCGCCTCCTCAGTGACGAAGACAAGAGGCAGTCGTGAAACTTGAGGTGAGTTTTTAAAAACGATCCGATAGCTTTCAACTTGACGATAGCAAGTAGACGCGTGAACAAAATTTGCGTGTTAACACGTTGACTGGCCATGGCGATGGTGGGTGATCCACGTTAAATCTTAGAACGATCGAAACAAAGCGAATCTCTTGGAGCAAGAAGTCGTCGACGAGGCGAATGACTTGGACAACATGGTCGAAGAAACGGCGCCCAAACGCGATACTTTGTTGAGGAATTAAAGGTTACGGCGTGATATATCTCGTTGCGGCTGCCGCAGGGAAATACAATATATAAAATTCAATGGTGGCAGTCAACGCGTTAAGCGACGAAGAAATCTTTTTAATCTCGAAATGGAAGAATCGCAGAATCCCCGGATCTTGGAAATTTGTATTGGCTTGAATTTTTCGCTTTTCGTAACGCGATCTTGGAATTTCAAGATCTTTCACTTTCGAGATCGAAGAGCCTCGGTTAGAGTTACTCGCGAGTTAGACGCTCCGCCTCGTGTAATCTCGAGATACAAGATAAATCTTGTCCTTTGAATTATTTTCGCGACAATCTGAAGAAGGGAACCTCGAACGAACGAGAGAATCGTCGGTGTTTTCCGAGCTGCTTCGAACACCGGGACCGAACAACGGATTTAGAGATTTGAAAGTTGAGCGACGGCGCGGCATCGTGATACTCGGACGGAGACGGAGACGGAGACGGAGACGGAGACGGAGACGGAGACGGAGACGGAGACGGAGACGGAGACGGAGACGGAGACGGAGACGGAGACCGAGACCGAGACCGAAATACGTGTTTCAGCGGAATAGACGTTACCAACGTCCGAGGGCGGAGAGCCTCGGTTCACCGAGAGGACGTGTTTCTCTTTGAAAGAAATTAGCAGCGATACGTTTCAGGGCCTCTCTTGGCCTCCTCTCGAGTGCTCTAGAGCGCGGAGTACGGAACACGAGGTATTCGGTTCTCGGCGTCCTACCGCTGTCCTTATTAACGATACACTGACGCGAACTACGCCTTTGTCACGGTCGAACGTTCTGAATTACGCGCAGTAACGAAAGTTAAAGACCGCGATATTCTATCTGGCGAAAGATTTTTCGCACGGAGCATCGTGATGTTCGGCGAGTCGATCGACACGTAGCAAACGTTGATCGAGAACGGTCTTGTCCGATTTTAATATCTTTCGATAGGCATTCATATTCGTATATTTTCCTCTTTCCTTGATTTGTATCGTTATACGGAAAACTGTACGAATCACGCGATAGTCTATGGAGCTTTGGAGAAGGTGTAGGAAATGGAACGGAACGGGAGGTGGCGTTAAAATCGGTGTGAATCGAACGATCGTATAACGTCCGATCATTGAAAAATTAGATAAAATTTCACTTTAAAATTTGAACTTGATAGGAAAGGCGAACCATTTAAATAGAGGATAGAAGGAACGCAGCGCAGCAATGAATTGGAGGTATGCGAGGTAGCGTCGTATTAAAGCGCAATCGAGCTTGATTCGATCTTACAAAAATGTTATCTCCTCGTACGAATTAAATCAATGGCTGTTGTTATATTTACGTTAGAGTAACTTGAGCTACGCGTACGGTCCAACGCGTACGGTCCAACGCGTACGGTCCAACGCGTACGGTCCAACGCGTACGGTAAAATTGCTATGGAAATGATATACGATGGAAGACGTTTTGCCCTTGCAATTACCTTTATATTATCGATATCCACGTGGATAGGAAATTTTCGATTCTTCGTCTCGTTTCGATTCCATTCGATCGTTTGATCGCGATAGCGTGGACGTTTCGTTGATATCGTGTATCGTTTATCGCAAATGAGAAATACACAACGAATGTTAACGTATGGAAATAACGTGTGATACGGTAAGCGTTAAAGGTGTACAGGAAGGAAGTGCGTGCATGCCGCCTGGGAGTGCTCCATAAATATCGGAACCTGTCGATTGGTTATTATCAATTATCCACTCCAGCTCTTCGTCGAACAACTACGGGAACGAATCGCCCCTATCTTTACACCTTTTATCCGCAAACTGTTCGAGTTGTGTTTTGTAAAAAAAAAAAAAAAAAGAAAAGAAAAAAAAAAAGAAAACAAAGAGGCTTATCAGTTGTCAGTTAGTTACAGCGGGCAGGATTATAAATGGCACGCGCAGCAAACCGAAAAGAAATGAAATTATCACAGAAATATCAAATTATCACCGGTACGCAGCGACACAGCGACACAGCGAGGACTTCCAACCGGATAGACTGGATAGGCCGCTTTATACGTGAAATATCGAAATATTTTCACCGTGGACCATAACTTTGAAATGATGAAATTGTTGGACGAAACGTCGGTTTTCGGACTGCAAAGTAAAAGATCCGTTTACACGCCTGGAAACATTTACCACGCCAACGACAGGTTAAAAACATTCTTCCTTGAGCTTCCTTACGCTCTATCTATATTTCGTTTATCGTTTCAACGAATCGTACCGGTACCGAAATCTCCAATTTCTCGTGTACGAACATTGCCCAAGGTATGAACTGATTCGATCAGAGGGAAAATGTGATCAAAGGTGGTGCAAGATGGCGGTCCGCTTTAATTTTAATTTTAATTAAAGATTAATTCGCTCGATTATCTTACCTCTACTTACCTGTGCTCGCGTGTTTGGCAATCGAGTTCAGCTCGCGATACGTATCGTGTCGTATCGTGTTTATTTGGCGACCGTGCCGAGTTTAACAAACGCGAACGAACCAAGCTGTCTTGGAAGGATTTCGTCGTTTAAAGAGAATTACTCGATTTCGCTGAGCTCCGTCTCTTCTCCGTCGATCGTTCGATCCCTGCGAACGTTCGAAATCTTTTCCACCGAAGCAGCAACCATCGAACCACTGTGAACAACTTTCTCTCCAACTAGCACGCCGCTGGTGGTTCGAGCTTTTGAAATTTGAAAAAGTTTTCTAACGGCAAGGAATTTCAAAGTTGCCGTGCAATTCGCCAACTTGTACAAATCTATAAATAACGAGCTTTTTTCGAATCTCTTACGAATACCGTTCGTCAGCGGATTTCGCCCGCTCGGATTATCTTTCACGATCGAACGCATTATTTCGACTTTCGTTGTTTTAATGGATGTGTTGAAAACGTTTATTTACGCGTTTGTTCGAGAGGGTAGGTGTTATCGGGCGTGGTAAGGATGAACTCGCGGCCGTGGGTAAGACGGAGATGACCACTAGATCCGTGCCTCGTCCTGAAGACGAAGACGAGGAGGACGAGGAAGAAGAGGAAGACGTGGAAGAGGAGGAGGAAGAGGAGGAGGAAGTGGACAAGGAGGCTCGTTCGAGTCTACGATATCACTGCCACTGATATCCTCTCTATCGTCGCATCGATGCCGACCCCTGCGTCCATCGATAGAGGTAAATTTTCCTATCAATCGTCGTTTCAACTTTTTGGACAGTTCCTCCCGAGGGAAGAAGAATTCTCGAATAAGCGAAACAAATCTTACAACTCGAAAACAAACGATGATCCGTCATCGTATGTTTATCAAGCGCTTGCTTCGTTTGCGTTTGCGCGGTGTTTAAATTTGCCACGATCCTTTTCCAACGTTTCGTGTCGAACGTTCTCGTTTTTCAAAAACGTTCGAAAACGTTCGAAAACGTTCGAAAACGTTCGAAAACGTTCGAAAACGTTCGAAAACGTTCGAAAACGTTCGAGAATGGTCGTACCGAACGTACAAGAGCAAATTAGATTCGACAACGATTCCACGAGTAAGATTTATTTCGACGAGTCGATGTTTTATTCTATATTTTCCACTTGCTTTTGCGCGTACCTCTATATTCTCTGACAACGTGACTTCAACGCAATTTCTCGTTACACAGCCAACCCTTCTACCACGTTGCTGCAACGTAAATTTTCACCACGTGTTTGCCCGAGTCGACGTTAACGCGACTACCGAAGTACGAAAGGACGAATTTTTCTTCTCCTTTACTTGTTTTGCATTAAGTTATTAAGTAGCGCGTACGTAGAATAAGATAGGGTCGCGTTGCTAACGACTCGGGTCGTAGAAGAAATAGGTGGCTCGGCCCTCGTCGGTGAATTATCGCCGTAAACGATGGTGCGTAATAGGTGCGTATCGTTGATAAGGGAAAAGCCAGGATAAGCGTCTGTTTCCGACGTTAACGTTTGATATCATCTATCGAGTGGCGAAATTGTACGTTACGCGGGAAATGCTATAAAGGCCACGGGCATTGCGATCGACGACGTGGAACGCGACCGTTTGCCATTCGAACGTAACGCTTCGCGTACAGATAGCGGGATAAATACTTTTCACGGGATAAAATCGGCCAAGCGAATCTTGACCTAATCGAATTGTTTATGCACGGGGCCTTGACGCTCGCCAGACTACCGACGAAATTTCGGAAACGAGCTGTGGAATATACGCTCTCGTTACGAAACTTGTTTTCTCGAAACCTGGCTCGTTTTTCCGCGTCGCTTTCATCGCCGCAAATTATTTTTCGCCGATTACTTTACCGTGCTTACCGATCGAGGCAAACGAGGACGCCATCCATGCAACGAACGAACGAAAAGCGATCATAAACGACGATTCGGCCAATTAAAAACGATGAAATCGTCTAGTTCGGGCAAATTATATTTCGTGAAATTCCGTCAGAGATTCCGCTTCCGTTGCCGCGTTATCTGTTACCGAGTCTAACTACGTTCCAAGATACAAATGCAGATCGGACAACTAAGAAGAAGTACAGACACGTCGTTTAATTCCCTTTTTCTTTCTTCTTTCTTCTTTCTTCCTCTTTTTTTTTTCGTTTTTTCTTTTTTCCTTGTTTCTTTTCTCTTTTTCCCTTTTTTCAATACCGTTAGAGCACATAAGGAAAGAACGGTTATTACGACCGAGTGACCAACGATCGAAACAAATTAACGAAATTACCGTGAAAACGTGAAATGAAATTTTGTCGAAGGCAGGTCACTGTCCGTCGTGTAATCACGTTAATCTTGTATAATTTGATCGTTGGTTTAATGAAATATCGAATTCGAGGATAAGTCTGTGGCATTCGGGTTTGAACGAAAAACGCGATTAAAATAATAGTCGAACGAATCGAGCAGCGTTCGGCTGATCGAACTTGTACGGTTACATCGAGGTGAATCCGAGCCGAAGGCCGCAGTCTAAATTCGTCTCGTTGAATTTCAACTCCTATTCCTCTGATGGATTCTACGCGTGACCTTGGATCGTTGACGTTACAAATTGGGTTGCCTATCTAAGGCATATTTTTCTCCTACGAGATTTTCACGTAGCGACTTTTGCCGTTGCGCGGTGAACATTTCCATATCCGTCGAATCGACCGATCGCTTCCGATCGATTTCGCTTCCGATCGACGACGATTTATCGGGACCAAGTTGCACGAAGCTCCGCGATAATTTCTCACGGCTTTGGAAAATAACGACGAAACGCGGAGGAATTAAACGGAGGGGAAGGGGCGGGGGAACTTGGTTGAGCTTGAGTTCGCGAGGGAAGGAAATCGTATTTTCTGGACAATTTATTTCGAGCGTTTACCTCCGCGAAAACAAAATTCTCTAGGTACTCGAGACTAGGTTTCGGCAGAGACTGTGAGAAAACGGCCGCACGATACATCCCGCGTTTTTCTTTTTACCCTTTTCTCCTGTTCTCTTTCCTCGGGTCCGGTTTAATCGGGCTCTTTACCATCCGTCGAGCAGTCGTTTAAGATTCGCCGGGCCAACTTTCCACTCGAAATAATTCGTTTTCTTTCTCTTTCTCGTACAAATGGTTCAGCTATAACACGACGCTGCAGTCTTAAGGCGAACCTTGAGCTACTTTGAAGCGGCACCGGGCTCGATTCGCTGGCTATCTCCCCTCGAGTAAGAAAAAATTCCAGGGAGCGCCAAAAAATCTTCGTGCGAAACGTGCGAAAGGGCTGCGATATATCCGGCTACGCCTTCGTCTCGCACGGCACGCTGAACCTTATCTTTCTTCCTCTTTCCAATTCGATCTTGCTCGATGCCGTGATTGCTGGAACGGCGATCGATTCGATTCGAAGCCCCCGCCGATCGTGCTGTACCAACGGCGGTACAGCTATCGTGTGTTTCCATCGACCGATGCGGTTAATTAATCAACCTTCGCGAAACATCGGATTTCACCGAATTAAATATACGGTGGCCCTTAATCCAATCTCCGAAACGCTGTTCACGAGAGATAGAATTTCTGTCTGAGATGGAGATTAAATTCCTCTTTAGACGCAAAGTATCAGTTTGCCTAAAAATGTCCGTAGCTTAATCGCGGAACGAATAGCGAACGAAAATTGAAATTGTTAAATGATATTAATTAGAGGCGTTGGCCGAATCGATGGATGGAGAATTCGGTTCAACGACGAACAAGGCTGATCGAAGCTGATTATTTTGACGAGCCCGCGGCGCACAATGGCTCTCGCAGCAAGCGAATGGACAAGTTTTTTTTTTTTTTAATAGGTCAAGCGTGAACCACTAATTAGACCGGATTCCATCCTCTACGAGGCCTCTATGCCGGATACATCTACATCAAACGTATTACAGAATCATTTCCTCTTATATCGCTGGCAACAAGATAATTTATCGACGAACGAGAAAGACACTCTGACGCCGTTTTAAAGCGTTCTCGCGTTTTCACGAATTTTCGAAAGTCGATTGCTCCGTGGCTTTGCCGAATTTCATACTTATCGTAGGAGAGAACCTCCGTCTCTGGATCCGGCAAAGTTCGATCCAATTTAATAACGATTGGAACATTTTATTGGCACAATTTGTCTTTCGAGTATCGTGCTGCGTTCGTTGTGGACTTTCTTCGTTAATAACGGAAACGTGTAACTAATACATCTACGATTGTCCGATTGCGTCGATTATTCGAGGTACATTATTCGAGGAGATTATCTTTTCGTCAAAATCGTCCTTCAAATCGATTACCGTCATCTTTCACCAAACAATTTTTTTATTTGACGATTCGTGTACCGACGTTTTTACCGGTTGAAGCGATCTACCGATCGATTCTTACAATCTTCGTTCAGGTGTGTGCGGTCCTCGGCCCGTTGATTAGTAATTTCTCTATCCTTATGGAAGCATCACGCGTATTAGAGCTAATCCAAAATTAACGCTCGAGCAACGTCTAAATAGCCGATATATGCGCTTTCAACGAAAGATCGATGTACACTGCCGCTCCTAAGTATTTATATGGCCACCTTGATCGATTTACAGTAAGATAATCGTTACGGTATACGTACATACCTACGAATACCGATCGGACGAAACGTATGAAAGCTAAACGTCACGCCTAATGCCGTCTATCGTCTTCTCGAATCGACGTACATGCGAAAAAGAGAAAAAAAAAAAAAAAAAAAGAGAAGAAGAAGAAGAAAAAGAGAAAGAAATATTAATCGTCTGCTTGAAACCTTATGGACGATACGTTAAAGCCAAGTGTCGAAGCTTGGTCGAAGCTTTAATCTATTTCAATTAACTAATCGCATCGATAATTAATGTAACCAATTATATATAAATAATTAACGTGTAATTATCGTATCTGTAGCTGGAGACTCGAAAGAGCCGAGGATACAACGTTCGACCGTTATAATTTCCGAGCGTTCTGTCGCGTATCAAGCTTTAGAAGATAGATATACGTTGTCGCGTGGCAAGGATGAAATATCCTCGGTCCGTTGGTACGTAATTTTGAAACGATATTACTGCGTTACCGTAAAAAACGGTGAGCGAGCGTCGAGAAACGGGCGTCCGTTGAAAAGGGGAAGAAAAGAAGAAAGGGAAGGATTAAGAAGAAACGAAGGGGACGATCGTTCGATCGTGTTTGAAATGGTTGGGCGGGTGAAATACAAGAAGCGCAACGAGGCAGATGGTTAATTTCGATAAGGCGGTGAGCTTATTATCGAGTGGGTGGAGAACGGAAGGCGGCCGATGTAAGCACGTATCGTAGCTTTTGTGGCTGGCAGAATGGATTCCATAATGAGATGCCGTGTAAACTGGGACATCTAATTATACTCGAGTGCACACCACTCCAGAAACGTTCGGTCGTCCCTGGAGCTCGAGCCTGGCTCCTGTCGAAACGATAACGAATATTCAAGGACCAAGCTTCACGATACTCGACCATCGTGGTTTACCGACTGCGGTGGCTTTAGTTTCGACGGTCTCGCTACCATTCCTTTCCAATCGAACGGAACGGTAAGTCGAAAGAGTCTATGGCGCCTGGTCTCGACCTCGAGGTAATGCTTATTATCATTCTCCTTTTACGGAGCATCGAGAAACAGAGACGTTACGCGGCGATCAGCATCTCAGCTCGATTTCGGCGACTTAAACGTCGATTAAAGGGCGATCGCGTTTCGCGCGAGATACGAGAAAGTAGGTGAACTCGCGGTGCTCGATACGAAGGCCTCGTAACTCTCCACTCTATACGTATGGATGAGAATTGTCCGGTGTGGATGTAGCGAGATGGAAATACCGGTATTACGGGTCAGTCTGAATACGAGCATCGTGTTACGTTAGCACGGGTAACAACGTTTTTCTATATTTTATCAACGAGAACGAAATCGTGTCTGTAGAGGTAGATTTTGTTGGGTCAGGTTAACTGGAAAATTGGATTCTAGCGGCCAAGTTTGCAAAAACGAGGAAAACGGATTGCACCGCGTTATCGTTTCGCGTATAACTGTTGCGAAAGTTCGGCATTGAGCCTTTCGAGTCGGTGGCTGGGAGAAGCTACCGATCCGACCGACAGTCATCGGTTTCTCCGGATCGTGGAGGATTGGAAACGTTGCTATCGAAATATCGCTATCGGTTATCGGGCGTTTGAAACGTAGAAAGAAAGGGCCGGGCCGGGTAGAGTGGCGATGAAAGCGACAGAGAGCATAAATGATACCGAGAAGGATGCGGCCACCGGAAGTACGATCAGTCCCGAGTATGAGCTTTTCAAGCACCAACCGTGTCTCTCTCTGTCTCTCTCTCTTTCTCTCTCTCTCTCTCTCTCTCTCAACCATAATGGCTACTATTTTCTTCCGTCTCTCATTCGCTCGTTACTCTTCACCGTTTTATATTAATCCAGGATCGTTCGGTTCCGAAGGTTTCTTCTTTTTCAAACGAAACAGATATTCGTAGTCGAAATTAATCTCTTTTTAACCTTGAGAGAAATTAAAAGAAACGTACAAAAGGGATATCAGATATTCGGCTATAAAGTCCTACCGATGAAGATCGATATCTTTGTATTCCTACGTGATTACACGAAACGCGTAAAAGCGCCGTTAGACAGGCATTCAGCGAATCGATCTACCAAGGAAATATAGAGATTCTGCTATCGATCATCCCTATACGTCATCGACTGTCGAAGCGTAAGCAAATTACCGCTAATGGATTAGAAACTTCAAAAGGAGTCCAACGGTGGTCTTGCACGTAAGTTTCTAAAGCAAGGCGCGAATAATCGTCAACAGCCTGCGACGTCCAATTGATAAGTCCTCGTACTAACCGGCAATGGCAGCAACAACGAGCGGCGGTCCATTAAGTAATTAGATTACGTGTTTTCGTTGTAATCGTTTCGTGGGAAATGTGTACGAAGTGGAAAGAAGACGATTTTTCACAGTGAGCGGAAGCGACGAGTCAACGTAAATAAGGATAGGTGGCGAAGGAGCGTGGCGGAATTTCTTCGCGGTTTTAACCGAAAATCGCGACGCCGCTTCTTTCTGTTTGCTGCGAGGTGCACGGGGAGAACATCGTACTATCGAAACAGCGACGAGAAAAGGCAGAAGCAACAGTGAGCCGGCCGTGAGCTTTGACCCGGTGACCCGTAGTGCGTGGGCTGGAAAGAGGGCATGGAGCAACGGGAGGGGTTCTTTCTCCTCTTGCAGCCTGCAATCGATACCTGGCTCCCCTGCCAGCTCAACCACCCCGACGAGTTCTCCTCCGTCTACCCTCTCTACACCAAGTTGAAATGCCTTCGACCGCCTACCTGCCCCATATCGATTCCCCTCCGACACGACCCCTTTTGTCCATCGCGCAGAAAAGGACGATTTCTTTCTCGGTTGTTTTACGAATTGCTCGGTCTTTGCTACCGGTTAAGGGACGCGACGGTATCGTTGCGTGTATCGGTGTATAGAAAACGTAGCGCGGTCGTACCGATTCTTATCCAAAACGATGCTAACGATCGACGTGACAGGGCTCAGGGCCGTATACCGTACGTATACCGAATCGATGCGAAGGGTAAAACAATCGATATAACGAAGTATAAAAAATTGGTTTTTGCCAATCACTGCCAATTCTCTCGGTCCTAGTGGGAAAGGAACGATATTTTTTTTTTTATAGATTCGGGCACAGGATGATCGCGTTCGCGTCGTTTACCTTTTTACGCTCGTCCCAATGTCGCCCAGTCTCGATCTTCAGACGCCATCCGTTTGTCGACATCTACATCGATATCTACGCAAAGATATCATCTATGTAGAGTCTTATAGCCTTCGAATCTATTCAATTTCGTTTTTTATTCGTTCGTCTTTCTTTTCTTTTTTCTTTTTCTTTTCCTTTTTTCCCTTTTTCTTCTTCTCTATATCAACGAGAGTTTCGTAAACGATCGATTAAATCAATGTGTGAATTACGCGCGCGTAAAACGTTACGTTCGAGCTAGTCGTAACAAATAATTTTAGAATTGTACGGACGTCGTCAAACAACGATGCAACAAAATCTATGCCGAGGTACGGTTTGCTCTCGAACGGGATCTGAAGCCCTTCTGTGTCTCGTAAATCGGTCGAATATTTTGTTTCGACGATACTGTTACGATACTGTTGATTTTATAATTAAGACCGTAACCATGTTCGTTCGTCCTATCAATCCCATAATTCGATCACGAGTATATCTGTTACGTCTGGAACGGTTGGCTGGTACCGCCGATGCGGCTCAATTTCATAAATTGAGTTTGCCAGAGTTGTTGGACGTGTACGTGTTGCGTCGGTTATCAATTTGGTCGTTTCCGCTGGATAGACGCGAATTTCGCTCGTATATACGTCTGCGGTTGGAAAGTGGGATGCGTCGATGGTTGTTCCGAAGAAGCTACCCACCCGCCTCTACTACCACGTACTACGTTCGCGGAGACAATATAATATGGGATACGTAGGTAGTTCGGCTTACGGCAGGGACGCTGTCTTCGTCTCGGCGATGAGATTCATCGATCGAAAAGACAATTTATCCATCTCGGAAGCTTGCTTTTATTTGTCAGAAGATAAAGCGTTGTCCGACCGGACGCTCGATTCCGATGGTCGCAGTCCGTTTCGATTACGCGGCACGTTGCGTTCGTTCGTTTCCACCGATCAGCAGCAGGATACTGCACAGCCTTCGTAATATTTTACTTTATTTATTTACTCTTAAATTCTTCAAAATAATTCCTTTTCTCCTTGATCTTCTCCGATCGTCATTTCTCTACCTTTCTTTTCTTTCCCTCCCTTCCTCCCCCTCCCCCCTCTCTCTCTCTTTCCCTTTTTCTCAGAATATTGTCAAAATTATCGGATAATCGAAAGCACAGAACTTTTAATTTTATTTTATTCCGATCGGACGAAACGTTTCGCGAATTTCCCGTTTAGTTTACGTTTAAGTCGCGAAGAGAGATGTCGAAGAGAAGGTAAACGACGACGTGGCAGCGTAAGTTAAAGGCTGGCAATACGAGTCCATCGTCTGTGATGCAGGCACTCTCGTTAAATCGTCGAGCCGACGAACGTGTAAGTACTTGCGCTTTACACGCAATCGTATAATTTTACCTAGTTGGCCCTTTGCGTTGCGTAACGATAAAAGTTCGGATGAAAATAACAGACATCGATCTCGCGATGAAAGATACGGTGCTGTACGTTTATAACGAGACGAGTTCGAGTTGGAGTTTCTCTTCGAAGGAAAGGAAGAACCAGATGAAAAGGGACTGAACGAATTCTTCGTCGCTACCGAAGTTGCAGTCTAGTTTGCCTCCTTAGTTGCTTGCGATTCATTTTTCACGACAAAAAACAAAAAAAAAAAAAAAGAAAAAGAAGAAAGTTTCCGATGGAACGTAGCGATTTAAAGATTTCGTTTCGACGGACGTTTTCATCAATATTTTGGTAAAACCTTGCGTAAAGGGACGAAAGTAATTACCTCGAAGTAATAACGTTAAACGACTTATTAATTTGAAAATGAGGCATAGCTTGATGAATTTTCTATGCTTTCTTTGAAGCACGAGAATCGAATAGCGAATTGCTATTACGAACGAGATATAATAGCCGGTCAGTGATCGCGCACGATATCCTAGAAAACACGGTAGTTTGAATCGTCGATAATATGGACGATCGACGCTTCAGCGGAGACTCGGTTCTTTCTTCTATTCTGGTAAAATTCGTACGACGATCGTCTCGACGAGACTTGGTTGTTATTGATGCTGCTAACGGTAAATAGCTTTAAAGCTGTCGGAGGATTTCGTAAGGTAGGATACTCGAGGGTTACCGCACATCAGCCACAGGTTGTCGTCCCCGTTCGCTTAAATCGACCTATTAACCCGCTTATTCGATGCTTCCTAAGCGAAATCTCGGAATTTCGGCCGTGTTCATCGCTAATTCCGTTTCGTTGAACGTCCAAAGAACGCGTCTACTCGTTTCGTTTCTTTTCTCTTTCTCTCCTCTCTCTCTCTCTCTCTCTGTCTCTCTCTGTCTCTGTCTGTCTGTCTGTCTGTCTGTCTGTCTGTCTCTCTCTCTCTCTCTCTCTGTCTGTCTCTCTCTCTGCCGGCCAGCCGGCCGGCCGTATTTTTCCTATCCGCAAACTGCAAACTTCGTCGGATTTTTTCCTCTTTCGTTATCAAACGGTTCGATTTCCTCTTTCGTTATCAAACGGTTCGATTTCCTCCGTGCTTCTTTCCCCGTTTTTGCAATTAATTATTATTCAGTCCCGTAACGACCGATCGGGGAACGTGGGTTGGCGTACAATTTTTTATCAAAACAAACATTCTCGTATCGGACGATCGTAATAATAGCTAAAAGAACGCGATGAATTATGGATGGGAATAAATAACAAATTGTTCTTGAACGATTCCACGTTATCGAGTTATTTCTGGATTAAATCTTTACCAGATGTTTCATCTTTGTTTTCGCACGTTTATATAGCCTAGCCTGTGCGTGTCTATAGAGTCGTTTTGGTAATCGGCCCCTCGCGAATAGGGTCTCTTTCGCGTGGAACGGCGAAACGTTATCAGTGACAGGACTTATCGAGACGTCGTAAGACAGGCAGGCTCCATCGATTCTCTCAGCTTGAAATCAATATCCAGAACCTTGGCGTGTGGTTCGAGTAGAATGCTGGTATGGCTGAGCCGAGCCGGACCACTCCGCCGCTTTTACAACGATACTCTACTGCGAAAATTTTCTGTTCGTTTTTGCAACACGCGCTTTCCATACGCGTCCTATTCAAGTAACAATGCAATAGAAGAATTCCTATCGCATAGGATATATATTGTAGCCGCTGCAATGTTGTTTCTCGTTGCGTTTAGAAACGATGTAAGAAACCGCGAACGTCGTCGTTTTTGAACGTTCTTATCGTTATTCGTAACGAAGGGACGCGATTTAATGGCCGAAAGCTTTCGTGGGATGGAAAACCAGCTAAAAAGGATGTCGCGTTCTCTCCGTTTTCCATCGTTTTAGCCAGCCTTTCTCGTTTTATCCTTGTTTCCAAAGCGTTCTCCTTTCTTTGTTCTCTGTTCTCGGTAGGTAGCGGCTCTCGATCGAACGCCATTCTATAGGACACCCCTATAGAAAGTTGCGCGTTATCGATTATCACTGGAATTCGATACTCGGCGACTTTTTCCAACCAGTACCACGTGGTCACGATGCTTTTTGCTTCGATTCGAGCCACGAGCCACGAGCCACGTCCGGTAGATGGAAAATTTATTTTCCATCGTCGTTGCAAGCAATTGTTCCGTCGAACTCGATGGAAGACGTCTTCTACGAATAAAACGTCTACGTATCGTAGATATTTGATTAGCAACGAAAAAATAACTTGTCGCGCCTTCCGAATCGGCCGACGTTGACTCGTATCTTTAGCGTCTCATTTAATGGCAAAAGATCAAAGGGAAAAGACGGGAATGCGTTTCTGTTGAATTTATCGTTTCGATGTCGCTTTAAAGAGAAAAAGAAAAGAAAAGGAGAGGGAAAGAAAGGAAATACTGTAATACGAAGTAGCTGAACGTGGAAGAAACCCGTTAGATCCAGTGAAAAGCATAGATCGGCGATAATTTGATAGTGAAAAATAGCTTCTGGAAATATCGGTCGATGATCAAAGTCGATCGCGTCCTATCCAGACATATCCTATCTAGAGCGGCAGGCTTTCCACGCGATTTGCAGTTTTCTACTGGACGTGTGCAACTCGATTCGAACAATATACGCAGATATTTCTAGAAATATTCTCCAGAATAGATGTCACTTTTGTTGGGCAAGAACGTAGGAAGAAACGTTCTGAAACTTACAGTCGATTCGCTTTTTTTACCGGGATTTATTTTCAAGCGAGCACATCTCGTGTAACTATGTTCGCGCAACCATTCGGGGAAGTGTGTCAAAGGGTCGCGGTACTTTTCCTTTTCACCGCGCAAATCCGACTTTATGGCAAAATGCGTCTTAGTTTTATGCATTTTCGTTACGACAAACGACGTGATCGTCGAAAGGATTCTATTCGTATCTATAACGTAGATAATCTCGCTATGCTTGTATAATATTTTCTCTCCGCTCGTACGTTTACGGCTACGTCTTTCACCACGATTTAATCATTTTCGTTCAAATATTATTCCCCGTACAATAGATTCGATAAGAATTTGATAATTCGTAGTTAAGCGTTCTTAAGACAGAGAGAAGGTACATTTTTTTAATAATAAGACGACGACGACGACGGCGACGACGACGACGACGACGACGACGACGACGACGACGACGACGACGACGACGACGACGACGACGACGCTGTAGAAATTCAGCCTTCGGGCAGCGAAAATCTATGTAAATTAAAAAACCGAATTAATTGTTTCAGGTCAATTTGCAAAAGCTTTCTACGCCGCGATAAAAGAAGGTATTAATTCCACACGGTGTACATTTGTTTGGTCGAATATAAAAGTAAGATAGAGGAAAAGGTCGGCTAATATCTGTTCCGAAGGAAACTCTTGGAGAACGTTCAACTTTGAATCGTCGGATTCCTGTCAGGCGTATCGTTGGTCGACTACGTTCTTAAATTCGTAGGCTATTCTACGTATAAATGCGTAAATCGAACGTACGAAATCGAAGAATCGAGTCACGGAGGCCTCAACGGAGCAAAGAAAATATTTAATAAGAATCGAGAGTTGTACATGTGTGTGCAGATATGGGGAGTGTCGTAGGCAGCAACGTGAACGTGAGCAACGCGACGACGAGGAGGATGGACTCGACGACGTTCCTGCCGGAAGCGACGTCGACCCTCAGCGAGCGGGAGCAACTGAAAATCGAATTTTACAAAACTTACGATGTTATGACCGGGGTGAGAATCGCAGCGACTCTCGGTGGTTTTTTCGGTCTTATGATCCTTCTGCTTGTTTATAAAAGCAGGTGAGTCCTTTTTCTCTCCGCCGTTACCCATCTTCCCTTTGTTACCGCGTTATCATATACCAAGACTAATTTTACAGTTCGAACTCACTCGGGACAAGTTGTTCGAGACTCGGCACGGAATATTTTATAAATTTGTGAAAATTGCCGTCCGCGTGTTTCGACAAGGTCTCCTTTTATCAGCTTTCACAGATGTTTAAATATCTACGAAACTCGATCGGACTTGCACTTTCCAACATATACATATACATATACATACATAGACACAATATATATACAATATACGTACGTACACACACACACACACACACACACACACACACACACACACAAACGCACGCAGTCACGCACAATAGGTTACGCGAAAACGTTTACTCCGACTTTCAGGCAAGTCAGTTCGCGACGCTTTCAACGCGTTTTAACGCGTTTTAACGCGTTTTAACGTCGGATTTTTTTGATCCAACGTTTCTAAAAATATTTCTTTCGAAGAAAAGAAACGCCGTGCTCCGACGTAGACGGATCAAACGTTCGGGCTCGAATATGATTTTTGCTTCTCGAGGTAGACACGGTGAAAGCACGCGAGGAAAGTTGTTTTTAGATAGACAGAAAGGATGTAAATGAGAGAAGAAGGGTAAAAAGGAGGGTATGTGGGATAGGTGTAAATCGAGCAAGCAGTTGGAGGATCCAAGACTGACCGCAGCTGCAGCCGCAGCGGTAGCCGAAGCAGAAGCCGAAGAAAGAGCCCTGGCAGCCGCTCTCGAAGCCATTTCCAGATTACCACCTAGACCGGATCACGGCCCTAGAAGATCTCTTTGTGTCGAGGTCGGTCTACTCGTTCGTCGAATTAAACCGATCTTTATTATCGATATTTGTAATCGTAACGTCCGGCGGTTATAAGCTCGTCGTAATTCCGTATAATCTGAGATTACGCTGAATTATAGGTGTAATTATGCTTATTAATTATATGGAACCGATATTTTTGTGCATTCCACGATAAGTCAGAACATTATAGTCTATTATAGTTTGCTTCTGGTCGCGAGAATATATTTAGATATAACGTAAAAACAGATGGAGGAAAAAGCAAGCGTTTTTGAAAACGAGACTACTAGAGTTGTCGCTGTACGAGTACGACGCTCGATTACATATGCGTATGTCCGATTTTTAAGATAGAAAATCTCTCAATTTACGGGATAATTGGCGATTTATTCTTCAGATAGAAGATTTCGAATTGATTATCGTAGAATTGCCTGAAAGAAAGAACGACGATAGTACGATGACGATACGTATTACGGTTAAAGGTGTCGCAATCTCATTTGCCAAAAATCGGCCCGCGTTTTGCGTCGGTCGGCGGTGGCTACGAGGCTCTGTTGACACCACCAACGAAGCAGCCGAATTTGCCGCTTCCCGAACAACAAAGAAGATGCAGTTCGGTGACGTGTAGCAGCACCGGTAGTAGTTACCTCGAGAGAAGAGGATCTGCGATGCCGGTACCATGTTTGCCGCTTCACCCTACGCTTACCACGAAATACGCTGCCCACGATGAACCCTGGGATCTCTATTATCCCATCGATATTCAGGTAATTGCTGGTTCCACGAACGACGAAACGTTCATTCAAATTTTAACGTTCCATCCGCCTTTTTGTATTTTTTATTACGCCGTGCGAAAATTCGCAATCGATCTTAAGCGTTATCTTTTACGCTGTCTTCTTGAATTATAATAAATAGAGTAGAGTACATGGATTATATCCGCGATAATAGAATCCCGATACAATAACACGTTACTATAATTTGAAACGAACGAGCAGGTACGTTGTTCGTTCGTTCGTTCGTTCGTTGTCGCAAGTTGTTTGATAATTTATTTGTAGGTAATTCAACCAACCCCGGAGCTTTCGCCGTGCACGAGCGAAGCAGGTCTTTACGCGAACGAGGCGATGATCACGGCGACTAGCGGCAAAAGAGCACCGTTGGCTTCCATGGGCAGTGTCGATCCTCCGGAACCAGACTCAAGGTTGTTAACGTAGAAACTTGTATAAATAATTGGAAAATATCGTTGTAACGCGTCGGATAAACGAATAATATTTTGCCACGCTTTTTCCGGCTTTTTGTTTACGAAAATATTTTTACACGCGCGATTCGTTGTACGTAACACGCAAGGTATTCTCGCATTTTCTTCGCCGTACAGTAGCTACGAAACGTTTCTTTTTTTTCCTTTTTTTTCTTTTTTCTTTATCATTCTTCTACCTTACCTACTTACTACTACTACTACTACTACTACTACTACTACTACTACTACTACTACTACTACTACTACTACTACTCTCGTAGTATCGAATTTTTTCTAATCGTACGAGAATGCTACTAAACCGGCAATAAACGAAAATTGATCGCACGATATAAGTTTAACGACACTTGTACGTTCGTAGCTTGAATAATTCGAGGTCGCTTGGTTCCGACTCGGTCTTCCTAAGAAACGACGAGCAAGAAGAGTGTCTCGACACGGAGGATGAAGTATCCGGCTTCTCGACCGACTCCGAAGCACCCGGGCCAAGTTGTCGACGGTTTCTTCGGGTACCCTCGAAAAAGAAGAAAACGGTCGAGAAATGGGATGGTTGCTCCGGATGTGTCCCTAGACGGCGGCCTGAAGGCAAACCTTGTCAAGCTTGTCGTAGTATTAGCGCAGCTGTCGAAACTTCTAGGTATACCTAGTCGAATGATTGTTCCTTCGTTCTTTTTAATTGCCGCTGATTCTCCATCTTTATCAAACTGCCCTCTTATCGAACCGAACCAAACTAAAATTAACAAATTTTAATACTACGTACCAAGACGAATATATCTTCTATATAGCGGTATCAAACCGGTTACGGTTACGGTTACGGTTACGGTTACGGTTACGGTTACGGTTACGGTTACGGTTTAATTGGGTCAGCTCTACCTATTTGATCGCATAGTCACGCGGAATCGTGGAAATTCCGTGCGCGTTGATGTTGCAAAACAAATTTTTCTACGATAAAACGACAAACTGTTTGAGAACAGCCCGTTGACGTTATTGTTCTTCAAAACTTTTATCGTTTCATTCCTGCCTTTCTACCGCCTATATCGTTATTTATAAATACAACATATACCTTTTATATCGTTGTCTCTCGTACGTCTGAATACGATTTATCCATTTTCCATCGCTTTTATCTAATCGGCTTCTGACTTTCGCGTTTACTTTAAACTTATTTGCATGGAACGATATTGGGAAAATCTGTCGTTACGAATATATCAACAGGTCTCAGGCCGTCTCTACGAGCACCAGCAGCCAAAGTAGCCCCGGTTCTCCACCGTGTTCTCCAGCCATCGAGCTCAGGCATAGACCACCGCCGGCACCGTTGCCAACCAGTCCACCGGCCTGGTCGCAAGAAACGCTCTTTTAGTTCTCTAAAGTATTCGCCGGAACGTTTTCGCAAACGGTCAGTAATCGCACAAAGGTAACCCTTCCGCGGCTGATAGAGGATGAAGAAAACGAAGAACGGACAGTGACTTCCGATCGAGTGACTTCGTTCAAGTTGGAATTCTTCATTGGAATCGGTTGAAGTAGATCGGAATGGAACTAGAAAAGAGTTATTTAAACAGATAGAGAAAACGGTGTATCGTTGTACGACGAAATATCTAGGAAGAACGTAAGACTCGAAGGTCGCAATGGACCTGTAGAAGTAGGAGTTGGAAGAACACGAACAGACGATGTTTGGGGGGAAAAGAAAAATGTTTGGAAAATTTGGGAGAACGTTAGGCTGTAAGAAGCAGGAAGATCGTGATACGAAGGAGAATAGGAGTTAGTTACAGTTTACAATCGTAAACGTTACAGGCAAAGAGGAATACGGACGAGTCTGAGAAAATGTAATTAGGTGTAGAAAATAATAGGAAAAAATATAAATATCAAAAGTTTATCAAAGCGAATAAATAGAAGGAAGGGGATATACGCGACGAGTTAAATCTAGTTTTTGTTTAAGACAAAAACGAACAAAGATCCAGGTTTAATGGAAGAAAGCGAAGAACAGAGTTAACGAATATCGATCGAGATATGAAATAAAAAATAAAGGAGAATACCAAGAGGCACTTTGTATAGTAACGTTTAAGCTTAACATACGAATAAAGAAACAGAAGCAAATACTAACAGGCTAATTAATCGTTAAACGAACTGTTGTAAAAAGAGGAAAATGCGTAGCGTACTATATATATATATATATATATATATATATATATATATATATATATATATATATATATATATATGTTGTAAATAACAAACGGAATAAAGAAAACGAAGGAAAGAACTCGAATTCGTTCTTTTCGTATTCAAGAAAAGGAGAAAAAGAGGAAAAGGAGAAAAAGAGAAAGAGAGAGAAGAAAAAGAAGGAGAGCGAAGAATCGTGTTTGTATCGCGTTGGGGAGAAAAAAATCAAAACTTTTAAAAAGACGTTGATTTAGTTGCGCGTGGAAAAATAACGCGAAAAGTACTTCTGGTCGATCATTTTTTGTTTTATTTTTTAATACTTGTCTATATATATGTATATATATATATACATATATATATACATATATATATATATATATATATGTACGTACGATATGCGCAATTAAAAATAAAAGTATAAGAGTTAGATTAATGGGAAGGTTGAAGGGGAAATGACGATATATCTTTTCCTTTAAATCGAATAATTACGTTACTCTTATTATGGTTTTGCGTTCTACGGAAATAAAATTGTTACGAAGCGAATGATCATCTAACTCGAAATTAATTTATACGGTTTTGTTATTTTTCTGCTAATCGAAAATGAAAAATCGTGACGCCGAACGAGCCACGTTCGCTTCGATCGAAATTGAAGGTGTCCGGACACTTTCAAAACTTCTTTCCAACTTTCGTTCGTCTTTAATGCCTTCTTTTCTCATACTTAATCGTGCTTAATCGATTAATTAACGACGCTTTGACGACTGCCAATCGAGAAGCAGAAATCCTTCGTGTATGTATGTGGTGCGTGGCGTGACTTGTGACTTGCGACGAGCGCGTATGAATGCGAATGAATGTATAGAAAACTAGAGAAACCAGAGCCAAGTATCAACAATGTTGTAAATTTTTCCATCGATCGGGACGCGTTTATGATCTTTTATCTTTGCTTTTAGATGCAAACACGACATTTTATGTTTCACTTTCTTCTCCGTCTTTTTTTTCTTTTTTCTTTTCTTCTCTCTTCTCTTCTCTTCTTTTCTTTCCTTTTCTTTTCTTTTCTTTCATTTTCTTTTCTTTCCTTTTCTTTCCTTTTCTTTCCTTTTCTTTCCTTTTCTTTCTTTTTCTTCCCTTTTCTTTTCTTCTCATTTCTTTTCTTCTCTTTTCTTTTCTTCCCTTTTCTTTTCTTTTCCTTTATCGTTATTAGGAATCGTTATCTTAATCGTTGTTCGTCAAGTTGCTTAATTTTGTCGTGTCAAGATACGATCTGTTCGTATTATTCGACCGTGTTTGTTTATTTATTAATTATTCGTTGGCGTTACTTTACTGTTTTATACTATATTGTGCATTGGCAGTTTGATACTAACGATCGATGTTGCTCTTATTCGTAAGTTTTATCAAGGATTTTAGACGATAAAGGAACGATATAAACGCGAAACCGATTACACGTTTAGTAATTACGTTACAACGCGAAACTTGTGTTGGTGCCTTTCCGCCGGGTCTTCTTCCATTATCATTTAGATAGTACTGTCGCGCAAAGGATAATCTCGATGAATCAAAAGGGGTAACGTAATTAATAATTAACGATTTGATTCGATAAATAGTTATAGTGATGACAATCGTAATCGTAATTGTGATTATCCTTGTCAGTCTGATTATAACGAGGAAAGAATGCTCTAATTAAGGTAAGAGGAAGAAAAGATGAATTAACGTCTACCCAAGAGGAGAACGAAAAGGAGGAAGAGAAAAGAAGAAAAAGAAAAAAGAAGAAAAAAAAGAAAAACAGAAAACAATTATAACGATAGCGTTTCACGAAAGTTACGTGACGAGAGAATAAATATGAAATAAAAGCAATAGAGAAATCGTAAAATAGAAGAGAAGACGAGGGAAGGTGTCGAATGCTAACGAGAATAAGAAGAGACGATAACGCCAAGGATAGAGGAAAGAGGGGGCTGATCATGATCGCGATGAAAATCATGATCACGAGAGGGGGAAAAAATGTTCTATCGTCTTTCGTAACGTTTTAAAGGAACATCCTTCCTGATGTGTACGAACAATAAAACTTTCACCGTTTCCTACTATCACTTTCTTTCGTAATGCCTTCCCGTTAAATTTGCAAGTTTTTCTTTCCCATTATCGAACCGATCAGGCAGTCTCCGCGAAGGATACCGATGTATTAAAATATTAATTACGTCTCAATCGATATCGATTGAGATATTTCGTCGAATTTATTTCTCTTTTTGTGAATTTCCTTCATTACTCGCTGATGTACGACGTGGCGAGTAGAAAGAAAGAATACCGTAATAAAATTACGAGAATCGTATAATTATGGCGAAGACCATGCTTGATTATGATTTTTACTCGATGTAAATCTTCTTCGTTGAACATTTCGATTTTTCAGCATGGTTACCGAGATACCGAGCGAGTAACGATAATAACGATGAAAGTAATTCTTAGCTACATCCGAATCCCTACGAACTTACAAGGAACGTTTTACAATGAGAATGTACTCGACTTACGCTGTTTATAACAATAATCTCTCCGATCCTTACTCGACAACCTTTTTGCAATGGATGAATAGTAGAATACTCATTTTCTTTACCGTGTCTCTATTTTTTCAGATACGAAATAAAATATACATGTTGAACATAAGACGTTGAAGTAATATCCTCCATGATCATCATCATCATCATTATTATTATTATTATTATTATTATTATTATTATTACGCGCATCTTATCTTCCTATTTACCAATGCAAGATGATATCGTTGTTTACGATTATCGCAAGAACAAGCTTAAAAGAAAATCTTAAAAGATATTGCATTTATCTTCTTTCATTTCTATAATTAATTAATTTATTATCTTGCCAAATATTTTTCCATTCCGCAATTGCATTATATCTAGTTGACGGAAATTTTCATCGATAAGAATGGTTTGATTTGTAACGCTTCGATCGTAACGTGTCAATAACTGATGATAACCCATAATATCATAATAGCTGATGATAACCCACGATACGGATAACAGGCTGACTTTTGTTAAAACCATAGTTGTGCCGAAGTCCAGTCTCCCGATGACTTTCGACACGCTCGCTCGGCATCGATCGACGCGCTATTTCATAATAAATTTAAAACATTTAGAAACTATCGTACGATTGACAAAAATTAGGCGAAGCGAGGATCAAACATTAAAAATTAACCAGAGCTATTATTGAGAAAAACGTTCGTTCGTAATGGATTTTTCAACGTTTCTAACGAATGCCACGAGAAGGCGAAGGTCTAGTATTCTTCGTGAATTTGGTAAGAACTGTTAATTTCCTTGTACCTTATTTGTTATTAATATCGTTTTTATTATCGCTGTTATAACATACATGCCTGTGATATCTGATATTTTATTAGACAATTCGTAAAACCCTGTCTATCCTGTATCACTTTGAAACGACAATTTATGAAGATAATTCACATGTAAATAAAATTTTTGCACGACACAGCGGTGAGATTTATAGAAACGAAGGATGCGATAAGTCTAGCTAATGGAATGCCGAATACAAAGACATTTCCTTTCGTGGATATCTCCGTAACGTACAAGGGTGGAACAAAAGTAAAACTCGTCGGAGAAGAGTTGTCCTGGTCTCTTCAATATGGTCCTTCCCAAGGGTAATTTATAAAATAAGAAACAAGAATAAAAGATACTTTACTCTACCAACGTAATACATTCTATATAAATTTTACGATTAATTCAAGTTTCGTAATTCGAAATGTCCAAAATTCATACACGGCTACTTGATGCTACCTTCGGTGATTCGATTTTTTCTCGAAAACGAAAAAGTGTTCCCCTTTTTTTATACAATCTGTACAAGAATAATGATCATCTTTCGTTCGCCCATAATTACAAATTACAAAGATGTCGTTGCACTCTTATTCCTAATTTTTTACGTTATATTATATTACTTAACTCTTGCTTAATAATATTACATATATGTGTGTGTGTGTATGTGCGCGCGCGCGTGTGTAAACAGTATCCGTATATTTCTTCGATCATCTTTCATTCTCTTATTTTTCGATTTAAGATACTTACCATTGTTAAAAAAAATGCGAAAATTTCAAGAGTATTGGCACAAGCCGATATACAACGATTGGGACGTACTTTTCACGTCTGGATCGATGGACGGGTGTAGCAAAATTTTCGAGATGACCTTAGAAACAGGCGATCCTGTGATGGTTCAAGCACCGACTTACGACGGAATTCTAAATGCGGTAAACCTACACATTCGTTTACTCTTTTTTTCTCTTTTTTCCTTTTTCTTTTTTCTTTTTTTTTTTCTTTTTTTCTTCTTGCCATTTCCATCTCCCTTTAGACTAAATACCTCGATATTCCCAAGCTGTTTTAATAGATTTCATTATTTTTCTGCAGCTCGCGCCTTTAATGCCGGAATTCATCGAAATTTCACAAGATCGGGATGGTATAATTCCGTCAAATATAAGAAAAATTTGCGAAGAAAGACGAGACGGTGGTAAACCAATGCCAAAAGTGAGTTGCAGGGAGGATTGAAAATCAAGAGATAATTTTACGTAATCGATCGTACATTACTACGTATTACTATATTCGGATATAAAGAATGGTGAACTTGTTTCGTAGGTCCTTTACACGAATCCTACGGGAGCCAATCCAACGGGAACAGTTTTGACAGAATCGCGAAGAAAGGAGGTCTATGAATTAGCTGATACGTACAACTTTTTGATCGTCGAGGACGATCCTTATTGTTTTATCCATTTCGTCGATAAGAAACCCACCACTTTCCTCGAATTGGATACCAAAGGACGTGTGATACGTTTGGATTCTTTCAGCAAAATTCTAAGCGCCGGACTTAGACTAGGCGTTGTTACAGCGCACAAAGAACTTATTAAAAAATTAACTACACATATGGAAGCAACAAATATTCACGCCTCCTCTTTATCGCAAGTAATTTTTACCATCATACGTACATTACAGATATCTCGTACGTATCGAAGTATTTTCCTTCATCGATGATTATTATTTTTACAGGTTTTGCTGTTCAAATTATTAAACGTATGGGATCTGGAGAAGATGCGGCAACATTTTAACGACATTCAGAAATTTTATCACGAAAGACGAGACATTATGCTGTCCTTGATGGAAAAACATCTTACTGGTATATAATATTCAAATTACAGCAAGGTTTCGTTTTCTTTCTTTTTCTTTTTCTTAAATTGAAAATGTTTAATTCAGCTTCTCTTTTCTTTTTAACTCGGAACGAAAGCACCTTTTTTATGCATTTTAGGATTGGCAGAATGGAACGTTCCGAAGGGTGGGATGTTCGTTTGGCTAAAAGTGAATAAAACGAAAGATGTAATGGAATTGGCAAGGATGAAGTGTATTTCCCAAAGGATTTTTGTTATTCCCGGTCATGCGTTTAACCACGACCGCTCGAAACCTGAACAGCATCTTAGACTATGCTACAGTTACGCGACACCGCAAGAAATCGATAAGGTTATTGTTTTCTTTGATTCCGTTTCGTATTTAATTCGCCTAATAATTTATAATATCGCATCAATGTTCTTCCAACGTCTACTATATGTACGTTTCTACTAATTCAAGATCGTTCATATATTTCACATGTTCTTATGTGAAAATTATATTACGTCGTTTTTTCCTTTTTTTTCTTTTTTTCTTTTCAGGCGCTTTCAACGCTAGCTACGTTGATACGCGAAGAGATAGAGAAATAGGACTGGGAACGGTGTTGAAATCTATTATTTATGTCTCTTCGATTCTTTTCTCTTACAGCTATAATTAAGTTCGTAATTCTTTTGTAATTTGTAGAATATGAATCATTAAGAAAATAAATATTATATATCGAGCTTCTAAATAATTTAATTCATCTTCCGTGGAAAAAGAACGGTTATAATACGTTACAGATGGATATATAATTTGCAATTTTTCATTTTTAATCCTATTAATTTTAATTTGCGATACGATAAGATAAGATAAGATAAAAAAGAAAAAGAAAAAGAAAAAGAAGAAAGAAAGAACGAGGCATATTCGTATTCTTTTCTTATAATTTGCAGCTAAACGCGTATAAGATTTCAATGGAAATCTGCATTAATGTTGTGTTTTCATTAAGGCTCGTGCAACGTTTCACTTGAAATATCATGTTTTCAGTGACTGGTAAGAGATATCGAACTCGATCTTGAGTTATCGATATGATTTTGAATTCACAATTTAGAATTTACGTTAATTGCTGCGATGTGAATGACAAGAAAACTATCGCAGGGCTAAACATTAGTAAAATTCATTTAGATAAATAAGCTAAGGCAACATCGAGTGTCGAAAAAGGTTAGGTTATCTCCATTTACATCAATCAGCTGTGCCAAGTTCGTACCAGAAAGTGAACAATTTGTGATAAATCATTATTTCTCTAAGTATATCTTTGCTCAAATTATTATCGATTTAAAGTAACTGTCTGTAAAATCAATAATAATTCGTAAAAAATACTGTAGAAAGAATAGTGGTATAGCGAGTGGTAGGAAGAATGAGCGAGATTCAGGAGCCTGAAACTGACAATGTGGAGCCAAACGTACTGTTAGAAGCTCGAGAAATCGGGGAAGACGATATTGAAAAGTTGAAAGGAGATACTGTGGGAGATACTCTTTACAGCGGCAAATGGATAATCAATATTTTACTTTCAATATCAAAGGTACGTATCGTAGCCTTAAGTTGAGTTACATTTGATTCAAGCTCGTATTAATTTCCCATGTTTCATTGTTAAATTTCAATAAGTCATGTTTTAAGAAAGTATTACTTGAATCTCTGTTATATTAAAGATGTTTATTTCGGCAATATAAATAAGCTAAATTATGTCTTAATAATTATGATAAACTTTGCATATTCATTCGTTTTACCAAACAGTCTCAGCACTTTCAATGTTACGTACAATTGAAGCATTTTGATGAAAATTATTTATGCGTTTAATCTATGCACATCTACTCATACGTACTTATATATTAACGTTTGTTGTATAAGCGTATTCAAAGTAATTTAAAGAAATTGAATATCGCAAAGGTTCTCGAGGATGGCTGGAACGAGAAAGTGGAGTACGACTTATGCACATTATGGGATATGACCGCAGAGAAAGACATTGTTAACTTTCTCGTAGATAATGATTTTCTTAAAATTGCGGAATTTGCTTTGAATTCATCCGAGGAACCAAGGTTTACGGTACGATTTGTTTCAAGATTATTCTATCTCTTAGATCTGTATTTTATTTATTCAATAAAAATTTTAGAAAACATTTCCAGAGTTCCACATGATTTCTAGACTATAAGAACTCGCAGTCCTTGATTTCTATACGCCGTAAACTCCTTTTATATATCGGATCCTTTATGGTTCTTAATGAAATTTTCTAACTGGAAATAACTAACCGGATTGAAACGCTAATAAGTAGAGGCTATTCGTTAATAATGTATCTAAATTTTTTTTATAAGTCATAAACTTACTTGCTAATCGAATAGTTAGAATTTCTTAATCTTATCTATTCTATTTATCCTTTTCATATATTAAAACACCTTGAACCTATCTTGTACATATTTTTAAACCTCTTAAAAGATCCATAAATCCTAATAGTAAATTTTTGATCATCGAAATAACTATGTTTCTCTTTGCATTTTATATTATATGTAAAAGCCTCCTAGTATTCTTATTTTTATAGGAAATTATTTTGGGAATAATTGGCAATATGACTTGCGAACCGTCAGTGCTTGATGTATTGGGAGAGAAAGAGGAGCTTCTCGAAACAATTCTTCGCCTCCTTTCTTCTGAAGACGCTGCTACATTAGTACAAATACTTCGTCTTCTACGTTCTGCACTTTGGAACATTCAAATCAATCCGGAATCAAAATGGAGAGTTAATCTAAGAAATTCAACCTTTTTAAGGGAGGTGGTTCCTTTTATATTAAAAAGTTCCACAAACGGTAACTACGATAATACTTATTCTTTGCAACAGTAGCAATAACGAGATTAAAAGGAAGTAGAACTTTGAGTTTGATACTGATCAAAGTAAATTATTGCAGAGGAACTTTTGATCGCAACGACAAGCTTTTTGCGTTCTTCGGCAGAGATCGATCTTTCATCTGGGAAAACATTATTGGACGAGCTATTCGAATCTTCTAGTTTTCTGCCAGGTGCCAATATTCGATATACTTTTAACGAAATTTTCGTTATTCAATCCATCTGTACGAGACTAGAAGGCAAACGAGAAATTTGTAACTTGTAGGAATGTTGGAATCCTTCGAAGAAGTTTTTCCTCAAGACGAAGCACCTTATTCACCTTCAACTTTAAAATATCTTGAAGATTGGCTGGAGTTGTTTTCGATTGTTCGAAAAGGGCATCAGATTCATCAAGAGATCTTGCAAGAAGACAATTTAAACAGAACAGTAGAGATTCTACGAAGAATTTTAGCAAGTTTTATCGATCCGTGGAATCTTTATCCTTTAGACGAGACCAAAGCTTCTTGCGTTCATAGATGTGCGGAAATGATCCTCGATTTTCGATGGAAAGGATTCTTAAGGGCAGACTCTACAGTTGATATAGATGCAACAGTTTTAAAAATTATAGTTAGCATCAACACAGGTGAATTATACCGTTATATATGAATGACTTTCCGTACTGTAGTAACTATAAAATTTGTATAACTCCACGGTTATTTCCAGCGATGAAAGAAGACGAAGAAGATTCCAAAGAAACAATGGGGGAATTGCTAAAATATCTTGTAGGGTATTGGATCGAAGTGTCAAAAATCTCTTCTGCAGATGAAATTATAAAAATTTTGAAAATAAACGAAAAGCCTGTTACCGATCATACGATAAATTTATTAAAATCAAAAATTCCTGCAGAAAAGATCACGAGTATAATAAATGGATTACCGAACAAATAAAACGAGGGTTTAGAATAATAGGAAAAAGAAAATGATGAGAAGTTAACCAATGAAAGCAATTTTTGTTATGTGCCTTTGATAAAGACACGAGGATTGGATTTTTTAATTATTTGATAAAACGAAGAATCTTTTTCCATCTTCGTAAAAAATCGCTTCAACAACATGTTGTATAAGACTCCTATCGTATCCTAAAAATTGTATTAGATTGGACGAAAATTTTGTATTAATTTTATATATCTTTATATCCTCTTTTTATATTAAAACGCTTTTTTTTTTTACCACTTTTACCACTTTTAATCAGAAAACTTTATACTTCCTCAAAGGTGTATAAATAAAAGTTGGCATTGTTCTACAATTTTATTGCAATAAAAATTTGAGTATTTCAAGTAGTACATTAACAATATACAGTTTATAGGTACAAACGGAAGATTAGTTCTTCCTTCTTTTTTTTTCTTTTTTTTTTTTTTTTTTTATAACTACTCCACTCTCGTTTTAGTCCTTTCTGTTGCTAATATTATTTACTTATATTTGTATGTGTTGCGCGTAGTCTTTATTTTATTCCATTTTTAACGAAGGGGTTCTTTTAACCGTCTTTTAATCGTTCTATTATACCTGCATTTGGTGATATTATTTCGTCCTCGTTCAAACTTGTTTACATGCTAAGTTGCTTTTTGTTAATCTTCTTTATTTTTAGTCCCACTCTCCGATATACATCGCTCTGGGTGTAGGAGGAATCACACCTCTGGTCGGTACAGGAAACCTTCCATATATATGGTTATACGGTGATTCGTTTCTACCATCTGAATCTGTGAAAAAAGGAAAACGAAAAGTAAGAAATTTGCTAGTTATTTCTTAATATTATTCGATTAATACGTTAGATCGTTATTATATATTGAATTTTTCAGAATTTTTGCAAAAGTATGTTATAATACCAAGTCCACTTTCGAAGCTTCGTGCGTGATACATAATTGGTGGTCGATTCCCAGGTAAATGGCCATAAATTTGAGAGGATTGGCTACTAGCGTATCCGGTAGCGGCGTATGTTGCTTGATTAGGAGGTCTGGCGTACATTCTTGTCGAGACTTTACTATTTTTCGCCATCTTTACAAAGTTAGGAACACGAGCTCTTAATCCGCAGTAATACGGATCGTCTGTTAAAAGAGAGACATACGTATTATTATTACTATTATTATTATTATTATTATTATTATTAATTTGTCAAAAGGAAAGAACTCTTATTATTTTTCTCTAAATATACATAATAATGGTTTAAATGCGTCGATAATTCGTTGAACAACGGAAAGTTTACCGTATTTCTTTTTGTCATCGTTTCTATTTCTCTTGTCCTCGTTCGTTATGACAGGTTTTCTAGCATAGTCATCTTCTATGTCGTCATAATCAGGCTGAAACGAGTGAAACGGATATCGTTAAATATCATTCTTTTGAAGTAACATTAAGAAGCGACAGTGGAATGAAAAATCGTGTGTATATATATATATATATATATATATATATATATATATAATTACTTTAGGTATGTCATGACTATAAATGTTCTCCCTTGGCGGTAGTTTCGGTGGCCTTTCGGCTCTTCTTTGTCTACTACTCGTTGATTGAGCGTAGATCTGTTCTCGAGCATCTCGGTCCTGCTGGAACGCTTCGGAAACTCCGATCGAGGATGAAACTCCTGCTATACTATAGGGATCTTCATCGGGAATCGGTATCCTAGGTCGATTTTTAATATCCACAGGCCTTTGTAACGCTAGAACTAATTTATTCGTACGTTACGTACGAGCACACGTTTACGTTAAATGTCGAATGAAAGAATATCGGTAAAATCGTTGATTCACTACACCTGGCGGTAATTTGGATTTCAACATGTCTAAACCGACAACATTTACAATGAGGACCCAAACGGGACATTGAAGAAGGTCTGGTTCAGTTTTGACGAAAACAATTGCGCTGAGACACTGCATTTCTAATCTTCTTCTGTCCGGATACGCTCTTCGAGTCTCCCGTGAAAGATTCGTTTGAAACTTATTCATATCGAACACCTAGCAACAGATTTAAAAAGAAACGGGCGAGATAGGGCGCGGAAAGAAATTTATTACGTATATAGTATCTGTATGAGCGAAATGAAAGAAAAAAAGGTGGATTTTTGAGGAATCGGAGTAAAATATAACGCTTACTTTCCCCGGTTTCTCGTGTTCTAACGCTCCTTGAGAATTCCGTGCAATTTCTGCTCCAATTGCGTTGTCTTCCTGACTGGTCGGCTTTATGTAAACGTTATTTTTACACAACCTTTTTATCAATATGTTCCCTTGCTCGTCCATTTTAATCTTTACACCTTGGTTAATGTGTTTCTTCGCCTCTTCGGTTTTCGTATCCCTCATAGGATTTTCGAAACCGCACAATCCTATCCTATATTTCACAAAGAAGAGAAAACGTAATAATTCATCGTTACCTCTACAACATTTCTTCTATACATTTCTTTTGTACTTAACCACCGAGACATTTTTATCTGTTTCGTTAACCGTTTAAACGTATTGAGGATTCTTGGAATTTTGTTTAGAAGATTGCATTTAAAGATTGTAATACGATTCGTTTACCTGAAACCATCGAATCCATCGTTAGATCCATTAATCGTGAGAACAGGTGCCCTGGCGTACGCTTTTGCTACCCTGCGGTTCCTTTCGAAAACGATTACCTTGGCCCAAATTTCGTCGTCGATCTGGTTCCATTTGTCCAGTACTTCTTGGATATGATCCTGAAATAAAACATCGATGTTATACCATCGTTGTATACCTGTTATTCCTCGATATAACGTTGCATACACAGTGAACCAACAAATTGGATGTCTCGTACGAAATGATTGTACGAATTTGTCAAATTAAAATTGCTCGCGACAAGGCAGATCGTATGTAATTTTTATATCGTATACGTATAATTTCTAACAACTTGTTCTTAAACGGTGTCCAACGTTTTATCTCTTACGTCTACAAATAAGAGAATGTTTAAGAGGACGTATTTTTAGAATACCATTATCGATACATCGATACAGCAACGTTACAAGCAATCAAAGTTAGAGGATAACTTATCTTAACCTTAACTTGTAACTTAATTATAATTATCGTTATCAATATTACTAGATAACGCTATTATATTATTAGCGTGTGCATTACTACTTTACCTTGTAAAGTTTATCAAGATTATACCACACGTCCTCCTCGTCTTGATCCTCGTATTGCGCTTCAACGAGGTTGTCCCTCGATCGAGATAGAATCTTCCGCCTCGATACCATTTTTCACCGAAAGGCTCTCTCAATCTATGCGAAAACATTCGTTTGCTTTTTAGAATTTTCCGTTACGCGCCATTTCACGTATATTTAAAATTATCATTCTGCTATAATTGCTTCGTATAATTAATAATACTCGTACATTTAAACAGCGATTCGACGAATACTCATTATCGCATTATCCATGTACACGATCGATGATCGATGAAATTACGGCGAAGATTTAAACTTTGAAAGTTATCGTCGTTACGTAACAAAGACTATCGGGCAATTTTTTTTAACAGCAAATATAAACTTAGCCGATACTTTCACCGTGCAATCTTTCTACGCGATGTAATAAGTGACCGCCTAACTCTGCACCCGATTAAATAAATGTTATTATCTGAATTGCATATTCATCGTGCCGATCGAACGACCACATTTTATCTATCTTAATACAGTTACAAAATAATAATCGCTTGACTTGGCTATTCCATATTAATATTTAAATAATTAATGTTATTAACGTTATTGACTTTTAATTTTTAAACACAACGTGTAAATGTAATTTAGTTTTCTATTATTTTCAATGTTTTAATCGAACGACGTACGATCATACGCTTAAAAATTTCTATAGTTGCTTGTTCGTCGTTAATTCGTTAATTCGTTAATTCGTTAATAATTCGTTAATTACGAAGAAGAAGAAGAAGAAGAAGAAGAAGGAGAAGAAGTAGACGAAGAAGAAGAAGAAGAAGAAGGAGTAGAAGAAGAAGAAATAGAAGTAGAAGTAGAAGAAGAAGAAGAAGTAGTAGTAGAAATAGAAGAAGAAGAAGTAGAAGAAGAAGAAGAAGAAGAAGTAGAAGAAGAAAAAGTAAAAGTAGAAGAAAAAGTAGAAGTAGAAGAAGAAGAAGAAGTAGAAGAAGAAAAAGTAAAAGTAGAAGAAAAAGTAAAAGTAGAAGAAGAAGAAGAAGAAGAAGAAGAAGAAGAAGAAGCAGAGGAAGAAGATCAAAGGAGCAACTTTACACTTACACTTTCTCGCGTAATACCGTGTTGCGAACAATCGTACGTTTCTTTAGTCATTCTGAGTGATTAACATTTCGAGGAAAGAGAATTTGAATCGCGTTCGAAAAAGCGACGTGTCTTCTCTCAGCTTCTCGAAACGATGAAAAGCGGGGAAGACGAGACGTGACACGAGTGACTCTGTCCGAGGCGATGTTGAAAAATTGTCTAAACGTATTGCAGGCTGGTGAAGGGGGCAGTTGGTACGGGTCTGGCGGCGCTCAGCCTTCGCATTCTTCGGAGAGAAGTGAAAGCCAGGAGTTTCAGGGAAATTCTATGCGGAATCGAAACCCTTTTTCCATGGTGCTTCGCTTCCACATAAATCGTCTATATATTTTAATCTTCTTCTCCTCCCTCTCTCTCTCTCTCTCTCTCTCTCTCGTCTGTTTTTAATCAGAAAGTTGACTTCGATAGGCGCGACGCGAGAATTTCTCTTCTCTCGAATTATCAGAAAACACCGTTTTGCTCTCCTTTTCGTTTCGCCAAAAGTCGTAGAAAGATTATTTCGTATTAATCTCGTTTTCCTTTGCAACTGTACTTTCTTGTTCCTTCGTGGCTATCTAAGAGATTTGTTTCACGGTGGTCCTTCGTTTTCTCCATCTTCCTTAAAGTCGTCGTTATACTGCCTATCGGGTGTTGCAAAGATATTTCGTGATTGCGATGAAATCTCCATCGATTCTCTATGTAGATTAACGCGACTTCTCGCGTTGCCATATTAGGCTACTACATCTACTAGCGCCCAGGCATATATAGCAGAAAATTATATCGTAATATATATGATCGTAGAAAAATTGTCCCGTGTTCTTTCTACTTTCACGTTCCTTTCGGTTAATTCGAACACCGAGCCAAGCAATATTCATATGGAAAGTTGTTCCTCTGGTAAAGATCGTAGGTCGCTAGTGTCCAAATACGTTTTACGTGATTTATTCGAGAATCGATGTTGCGCGTATTCAAATTATTCGAGTCTAATTCTTAAGAGCTTTTAAAACCTTTCTATTTTTGATGGCAATGGAGAAACGTAATTCTTAGAAATTCTTTGGTCTTTATATAATTCTTATCAATAGATAGAAGGTGAGAATAAGATAACGCGAAGGAGTATCGTGTACTAGTAACGAAAGAATGGCGCGTTGAAATTGCTATCGGTAGCTGCGATAACTATTCGATAATTATTTACAGCGAAACATCGATTATACTATGCTTGTTCTTTTCTAATAGTACGGGAGATATCGGAATTAAGGAAATACGGATACAATACTTTCCGTACCATTCATATCGAATATTCGTATCGTAGAACAGAGTGTGATATACAGATCGATTAAACGAGCTTCTTCCGTTTCTTTGTTATTCTACCTCTTTACGGAGCAGACGCTCGAAGATTTCGAAGAAAAGGATAAACGAAAATCATGAATAACCTATGTACGCCGTAAGAAGAAGAAAAAGAAAAAGAAAAAGAAAAAGAAAAAGAAAAGAATGAACGAAATATTTCCACGTAGCGCATATCCTATTTTCGTGGCACGATATTCAATTACGTGGCTGTCATACTGGAACGCGGCATATAGAACACGTCGAATATATTCGGTAAAAGTATTTATAAATTCGGATCGTATTTGCAAACGAGCGTAACGCTTGACCGGGGCCGTGCAGCGACTATGCATGCAGCCGCAACATCTTTGGATCGTTGCGTGTCGAGAGAAGTTGCGAGAGAAGTTTTGAGCATTTTTAGAATGTATCGGCCGGTGTCGGTTTTTCCACGCTGCTTAAAGGAACGAATGTGCGCCGTGCCGTAAGGCGTGCACGAATCGAATACGAAATGCGTGTTCCTTAACACGTTTCGCGGACGTACCTAAGTACGTGCGCATATAAACGTTATACGTGTGTGCTATGTACGTACCTATGATATACGTATGTACATACGAAAGTATGTGCGAATATACGTATATAAGTTTAAGTAGATATCACGTACAGTACCACCGTTCCATAAGCTTTCGGACACGTAGTACATTTAAAATGACCCTTAACTATAGAGTACTCGTCTGTGATAAAGGTCTGAATTATTTCGTCGTTATAATTTACCAAAGAATTGTTTCAAACTGTCCGGGTAGCTTGACATAGATAGCTTTACATATAGCTTCGGATATAGCTTCGGATATAGCTTCGAATAGCTTGAGAATATCGTTTTAGATAATAATCGTTTAGATGATAGTTGATGGATAAAATTCGTCGATAACGTTGATCGATCAAACCTATAGTCTGAAAACTATACTGTAAACACGGCTGTAGAATACGGACGTCTGTGGCTAAAGGATACGAATAAACGAACGTCGTAATTATAAAATGAAATTGATATTCGTTAATCGTGCCCATCGAGGGGCTACCTAAATTGAACGTTTTATTATAGACGTATTTTAGTAGATATTATATATGTATATACGTATGTATCACGTATGTACGCGTCGCGACATCGCCTATTAATATAGGCGTTGAAATCTCCTTCCATACCTATATCTATCCATCTATCGTATGTATCGTATCTATCCTATTGTATCTATCGTATAAGATTCGCATAGGTATGAAAATCGCATTTTTCCTCTCTTTCCCGTCGCTTTTTCGCATTTAAAACGGACGAGTAGGCATTTCCTTGGTTGCTCGAAATTTTCATTTCTTCAAGTCCAATAATATCGCAATATCGTTATAATTTCTTACTAATCGTTCAGTTTTATCGGTAGTTAACGGTACCGTGTGAAACAAACGATTAATCAAGCAAGCATATTCGAGTTTGGATAAAATAACATTACACACTGGATGCTTTATATATGCTTATAAGGCAAAGAAATTCGAAAATAGATTTCGGGAATCCTTGATACAGACATTGACTCTGCATGCCACTTGCATTTCTGTACCAATTACTTAAGTACTTGAGTAGGTAATTAACTGAATAAAACAGATGATCGGATAAGTGACTGAGAAATCCTCGTGATCATAAGTACAGCTATTAATAACGAGCACTATTAGATACTCTGTCCATATACGTACGAAGCGGTACTTCTTTCTCTACGGTTATTGTTACGAATTCGTCGATGCGTTAAAATTTTAAATACAGTAACACTGATTAAGTCTAAATATGTTCGCGATAAACACCGGCAGACTTTTTCCGCTCTATTTTTCTATTGTTGTATTATTCGTAAAGATTAATTTTTGTCATTTAGCGAGCAAATACTACTAAAGACCGAAAAATATTTTCAGATGTATAAAAATATTAGAATACGAAGGTAACGTACCTACGTACGTGATCGTCACGTACTTACGATATTAATATACGTTTCGAGTGTTTCTTGTTATTTGGAAAATAATTAAATATTAGAAAATTCTGCGCCATTTTACTAGAAATGTCAGAACAATTAGTAACGAAGAAGCGTTATTAATAAGCGACGTAACATTTAAATGAGATATATTTTAAGAATCTATTTCAATTGTAATAGATTATCGTGTAATCTTTAATCTTTATTAGGAAAATATCTCTCCAATGGCAAGGGACTTTCACTTTTGTTAATGGTCGAATAATCGAATAGTCTAAAACCTCCGATGGAGAAATGGAGAATCTTACTAAAATAATGTTCGGTATATATTATTTTCATCTAAAAGATTTATAATTTAATATATAATAGCTATCATTCTAATTGTACAATCTTTCTCGTTATCCTTCCTTTTTCTATTCGATTGTTTCAATCTCGTAAGATGTTAACGTAACATCGATAGAAATATTTCATACTTAGAACACAGTACTTGATTACGTATATTCGATTAGACAGATCTTCTTAATTTTAGCAAAATAAAAGAACAGATCTTCTTTTTGAAAAGAGATCTTCCAACTATAAAGACGTGTTCACACATGTCAACCAATAAATCCCATATGTTATATACCTTCTTACAGTTCACGAGTATCTAACAAATATATAGTATCTTTTAGGTGAATTGTCAAAGTTCCCAATTATTAATCTTAATTTTGAGCTCTAGGGCGATGAAAGATTGCACGTGTAATTTTAATTTTGCCAATTAATTTAAAAAACAACGCAAAACCATTTGTGTGAGCAGCATTTAAATTACTCAAACGATAATATATAACAATGGACATTAGTATCTAAAAACTAGTTGCTACGGAACCGAAGATATCTGTTAAGGCTCTTTAAAAACATATCTGTTCATTTTGTTAATCTGCATACCTTTCTTTGGTAACAAGACTTTTCCAAATGCCTTTCAATATGGTTCGTAAACGTCAAAGGCACTCGCGTCTTCTCCATTACCCATAATTCACTTCCTGAAACCGCGGGATTCACGCTCGCAGTTTGTTTATCTCACTTCGATAAAATGAAAGAAACGGACAAGGAATTTTTTAACGTAAATTCTATCTTTAGATCGATTAAAAACCCGAGAAAATTTGTCCAAGTTTTTTAATATGGCGCACCTTTGAAAGAGCTTTGCCCACTGAACAGTGAGAACCTATCCGCCATCTTGGTGAACGCATGCGCTGTCCTCGAGACAAGTCGAGGACGAAGGCCACGCATGCGCGGTATTAGTCTCTTCGTGCTACACCCCTCTTCGTGCTACATGGGCCTGAATTGGGACAGTAGAAGCGATGGCTTCGAGCGTGAACCGACCTCGAATGTGAACAATAGATCAAAATGTCAACTTATCTTACTTCACATTATACGCATATACTACTCTCCGACTACATTTATATCTTTCATACATTTTAAATTAATTATATTTACCTTGAAGTAAAAATAACTTAATATTCATTTACATTTATCGTTAAATGTTACTAAATCAAGTTTTTTTAACTACCGTTTCTGTTACTACTCTAAGCTAGGCTGCAAAATACCAACAAAGAATCGATGCTACGTTAATACGTATATATACTAATGTATATTCATGTTTTATTCAAATTATCCTAATTTTTTTCTAACATCTTAACGCTTATTACGCTTATTAATATATTAACGCCATACGTTTATTGTATACAGTGACATGATAAACAGATAATGTATCCCACACTCCTTTGTATGCCAATGGACTAGTGTCCCATTATTCGTTATAAATGTTATTATACCTCGTACGATTGATACCGTTTTTCATTTTCATGCAACTAACTATATATAGTTGAACTGAATATATTGGGTTGGTAACTAAGCGATTGCCGATTTTTTCAATACCATCTAATGACAAAAACCGCAACCCAATAGATAAATGGGAATAGAGAATTTACAGTGGATTGCGTTTAGTAAAACACAAGCAATGTACATTTAAATTTTTATTTTGTTAAGAGATACGTGGAAATAATTAAGCAACAAGAGCGCTAGCAGTTGAGCTCTCGTACTTCCAGTTTGCTGGAAGCGTCCCCTTTGATTTATAATATCTAGCAAGCCGATGAATTCGAGACTCCACAAGAATCAATCTAAACTTGCTATCTTTATCCTTGCGGTTCCTTTCCAAATGTTTCCTAATAGCAACTGCCTTTTTTATTAAATAGTATAGATCCTCCGGTAAGTCCGGGGCAAGCCCCATACTTTTGACAATTCTGAGAATCTTGTTCCCAGTGCGAAAACGCACCTGTGCCACTCCATGAGAATCTCTAAGAATCACACCTACAAGATTTGATTATCCATTTAGTCATTACTGTGACATGTACAAATATTGTATTCTTGAACAAACGAAAAAATTTAATAAATTTAACTTTTAGCTGTTGGTAAGTACCTATAATAGCATGACAAAATGCCATTACCATCTCAAAAATCACCGTTTTTACTATCGCAAATTATTGATAAGAAACAACGATCGAACATTGAGTCTTGATCAATTTGCTTGAAATACGCTAAATTTGTACAAATGCCGATAAATGAGATATAAGGGAAATAAAAGTGTAATCTGTATTATGACAAATATGACAAATATAATGTATTAATGTGCAGATGTAAATTTCAGAATATTCAATAAACTAACTACGTCAAATAAAATAAAACATTACCAATTTGAGACGGAGTATGCCCCTTTTTTGCTAGTTTGTAAATTAATTCTTTACAATCCTCTGGTGTCAGTTTCAACCATGTTGGTACGCTCCGTCTATAGGGTAACGCTGACTGGGATATACCCTTTCTGTAATCGTTATTAATTTCTGTTATTGAAATATAACTGGTGCTTCTAATAAAAATTATCTGTTAACAAATCAACTATATCTAAGCAGAGACGATATCAGTCAAGAAAAATACTATTAAGTAATTCCTTTAGAAAATATTAAACTATTTGAAGGGGACAATTCGAGGTTATGTATACAAAAGGACAGAGGATATGAAAAGTTTGTACACAGAAAGCAACATTTTCTCAATTCCAAATTTTAAACTATCATAAACATGACTAACATATAACAAAACGGATAAACTGTCTCAAAAGAATGTGATTATTACTATTTTAAATAAGGATCACATGGCCGTTAAGAAGACACTGCTGTGTCAATTATTTATGCTAGAATTTTATAATGTTGTATTATAGTAGCAGAAAAAATTAAAAGGTATGCAAGGAAAAAATAACTTTTGTATAAAACCATTGAATGTAATAATAAATTACACTGAAATTTAATTAACTTTACCCTGGTGCGTGCATACGACCCATCTTTGCGTACTTTTCGTCCACAAAAGACAGTAACGCTCTTGTAACTTAGTCAGGTGGTAGAATTACAAAACAACTTAAATTTTGCCCGGGAAAATTAATATTGTAAAAATTATTGTACAAAGATAATCGGAGAGTATTGTAATTATAAAATATTTAGTACCAGACGAAGAATATCTTTTTCTACTCAAGTTACGCTCAATTTCGTTTGAACGATCAATTTGAGCAATAAGTGTTAATGATACGTTATATATAAAATATAGTATTTAATGAATTTTTTACATTGTATAAAAATAATCATATAATAATAACAATAGTAACATTAATTAACTAATACATCATAATATTCATAATATTAAAAGTTTATCATAATATGTAATCTATATAATAATATAAAATTAGCAGCAATAAAGATATAAATAAAGATAAGAATACGAAAACAAATGATTTTACAATAATTATACGATACTTTTACGAATAAACAATCAGCAAGAGTTGTGAATCTTGAAACATTATCTAAAGATATACATAACTATATATGACAACCAAAGTTAAGCTAAAAGTTAAATTTACTGCTTTTCTGTAGTTTCCGGCGGATGCTTACCAAAAATCAAGCAACGATCTAAACAAACTTAAATCTTTTAAATTTTAGAAATTTTCTAGCTAGATATTATAAATATATATATATATCTTAAAACAAAGTATAATTTATTTCATGTAAATAATTATGAAATATGTAGTTTCTCGATGAATTAGACAAACGGTGAGAAAATAGCGCAACGTCGCGAACGGCGTCGGCAGCCAAAATGTCGGCAGTTTCTCAACTTTAAGCGTACCCTCTGTCAACATTTGTAAAACTGCATCGAAGACAACATCGAATCAGCCAATAATTAAATCATTAATGATGTATGATCGATATTAGATCCTCTTGATACAGTGCAAAATCGGAATCGTCAGAATTTCGAAGGTAAATTGACATTTTTTAGGTTCTTCCTTGAATTGTTCGATCCTCGTCCCTTATTCTTAGCACAATTTCATCAAAAATGTTGCAAATTTATTATTAAAATCTTTTATAATCATATCGAAATGACGATCGATTAGGAAAAATCATTTGCAAAGTATGCCAAGAGAGAAAAATATTTTATTTGAGTAACTTTTTTCCAATGAAAAGAATTTAGTGATGTGTTAATGTGGTTATATACAGTGACTCACAAAGTACCTCGACGAGTTTTGGATAGGCATGTAAATTAAATATTTTGAAATTTCCTCTGGCTATATTATTTTAATTGTTAGCCAAAAAACCGGTTTACAATTTATTCTATAAGATACAATATATGTGTAATATCTCCGGAATAAATATAGCATTGTGCATTAAATGTGTACATATTTAGTTATAACGTTGATCTTTGTCTTATTTAAATCCAAATATAAAACTAATTTTTTATTCCATTTTTATTCATTTCAGTCTTAGCACCATATTTACATTATTTACATTAACTAAAATTTATTCAATTTATGACTCACTTAAAAAATAATAAATTTTAACAGATGTATTTATATGGATATTCTATGTTTGTTGCCAATTTTCGTTCTTTCTGTAATTATTACAATATTTGCTTTATATTTTCTTCTTAAGTTTATATCTTCTAGTAATCTTCATATTAGGTTGTACGCATTAACTTGATTTTTATTTTTGTTAACATTTTTTTTCTATATAACTTTATAGTATATTATGATCTTGTTGATATATAGTACGAGTATAATCTGAAACAGTTAACTTTGTCCATTTATTCTCAAATCTTATTAAATAAATATTATTTTGATAATTTAACATATTTTTCAGTTTATACTAAAAATGCTCTTTCATATTTATAGATTGTTATATTCCTAATATTTAAATTTATCAAAAATATAGAATAACATAATAATAAAAATATGAGGTAATTAATAGAAGGTATAAAGTAATGTATTGAATCAATGAAACATATAGAAAAAATATACAATTGTATAAAGAATATAAATTTCAAATATCGCATGCTGAAATAGGTTCAATATTATGATAAATTTTTAATATGATGAATATTATAAAGCATTACTTAATGTTTTTATATTAATATTTTCTAATATTGTGAATTATATATAGGATATGTGACAAGGCGGATATGATTTTACAAAGAATTTAAAATGTCTAGTGACAGTAATCAAACTCCTCAATCTGGCAAGCGGAAAAAACTTGTCAAACTTGATAGTGAAGATAGTGATGAATCTATAGTGCAATCTCGTAGAAGAAAAAAGACTTCTGTATGTAAAATCAGCACTTAATTAAATTATAAATTATTATTGTTAAACATAATATTTCAATCCAATTGAATATCTCTTTTAATATCATGTTTATAGAAATTCATTAGTGAAGGTGAAACTAGTGATGAAGATAGTGATGATCAAGTAAGACCTATTCGACCTGTTAGAACACAAAACCATGTAAGTATTCAAATATAAAACACATTTTACCATTTTGAGGATTTTTATGGTTCATGAATTTTTATTAAATGAATTATTCAATTACCATATCCACCACAATTATATGATACATTATAAAAAAATGTGCCCGACTTATTTTCAGAGAGTCGTTTCAGAGAATGAGTCCAGTTATGAGAGCAGCAGTTCGAACACTAGTAAATACAAGGAATTTGGTTAGTCTAAAGATACTTAGGGATTAAAGTCTTAATTATTAATATTTATCTTTTTATACAGCTAAATTTATTGACTTCATGATATTATAAATAATATCCATCAAATTTATTTCTTAGGAGACAGTAGCGAAATTTCAGAATGGCAATCAGACTGGAGCAGCTCGTCAGAATTAGAAAAAAAGTCTTCTGTCAGGCGAAAAGTTCTTGGAAAACCAAAAGCTAAAAAACCTGCAAAAATTGTATCAGATACAGATACTGATAATAATGATGATCAAGTAGAAAAGTGTCCAATTTGTCTACTTCCTTTTAAAAGGCAGGAATTAGGCAGTCCTTCTTCCTGTGAACATTGTTTTTGTTTAGAATGCTTAATTGAGTGGAGTAAAAATATAAATACTTGTCCAGTGGATCGACAAACTTTCACGATAATTAATGTCCGAGATAAGCTAGGTGGTCAAGTATGTATTATGAAAATAAAAATAATAATTATCGTTTAAAGAATAAAAATTAATTTCTAGTTTTATGCTCTTCCCTAGATTATAAGATGCATCCCGGTAGAAGTTGCTTCCAGCGAAGAAGAGAAATTGGACGATCTTACATTTTGTGAAGTATGCCATCAAAGTAATAGAGAAGATCGTATGCTTCTTTGCGATGGTTGTGATCGTGGTTACCATTTAGAATGCTTGACGCCTCCATTAGATGAAGTACCTATAGAGGAGTGGTTTTGTCCAGAATGTTCCCAGAATAATCAAACCAATGCAGAAACTGTAAGCTGTTTATATTCATATTCATATATGTATCAGTAATTCTATCTGAAATGATCGAACATTATTATTACCAATAATATATGACCATTGAGAGATGAAACAAAATGTTACATTATTCATTCTTAGGTGAAAATCGATGTGGAGGAAATCATAGATCTAGTGGATGAAGCTCGTAGACTTGGTGTTACCTATGGAAGAATTCGTACCAACATACCACAAGATTATTATCCAAGGATTATACCTCGCACTAGACATACAGAACGTGTTAGAGCTACTATTCGAAGGTATATGATAAGATAAAAAATATGTATAATTTGAGTTTCATTAATAAAATTTATTTATCATCAATAAATCTTTATGAAAATTAGGGTATAAAGATTTTAAAATTTTTAATAAACGCGGAATCTGTATTTACAGAAGAAATAGGCTAGATGATAATACGCTATTAACTCGTCAATTGACATTTGATCCAAATCAACCTTCTACTTCATCTGGTTTGGAATCCTATGGAGATAAAAGTCAAAGTCGATCCTCAAGCAATGCCTCCAGCTCTTTAGGTTCTAGAGATCGTAACTGTTCGAATAAACATTCTGGAAAATCACGAAAATATAGAAGTAGTTCCAGCGACTCCAGTGATGAAAGTATTTCCAGGAAATCACGAAGAAGAATCAATAACAAAAATAATTCCGAAAATTCGGGTAATAAAACTAGAAGAAAAGATAGTAATAATCAACGATCTGGAGGTAGTTCGCGAAAAAGTGGAACGAGAAATAATTCAAGAAAGTCTGGAAGATCTAAAAATGTTTCTAGAGGAACTCTTCTAAAAGAAGTTAGAATTACAGAACGTAATGAAAATGGGAAAGAGGAAGAAATTGTAGCATATGTCAAAGTGGCTGCAGTTGGATCAAAAAGAAGAAAAACAAAAAGAAGAAAGGTATTTTAATATTGCTTTCTGAAAGTCCTAGTTATATATAAGTATATGTACGAGTAATATGTATGAGTATGTGTATAATTAATCGATCTGTTTCTCTGGTATATGCATATTTTTTTTTTTAATAAAACATCTTTTCTACAAAATATTTAGTCATGTTAATTGTATAATATCCAAATTATGAAAAAAAGGAAAAATAATGGACTAAAGAAAAGACGAGGACAAAAATATTTAAAAAAATAATTAAAAATAAGAATATTTACTTTTTTATAGAGAAAAAGTCATAGACGTCGCGCTAGAACTGTAGCCACTACTTTAGCTACTAGCAAGAGAAGACTTGCAAATTCTCTGGGTATTTGTAAGCCATTCATTCCCATTTTAATACCTACTGTTAAAAATCGACCAATTATACCAGAAAGATCCGCATTAAACATTTCCCGACATAATTCTGGAATCTCAAGAATTAGCCTTTTCGGAGATCGTCTTAATTTGGATTATAGTCCTCCGGGGTAAATATATAAGTTCTTAATTCAATGTTTACAGAATGTGAATCTGGATATTAAAATAATATTATTGAATAATATAATGAAATTAACTAAGTTTTTAATATTTTCGTTTATAGATCGGATATGGAAGATTATCATACAACTATTGGTCCAACTATAACTGTTCAAAGACATTCTGTAATTTCCTCTCGAAGGCACTTGCGTCTAAAAAACGTTGTTATTCCACAACAACCTCAACATGATCTTCTAAGTAATATAATGAACGACCAAGAGATTTGGCATTCAAAAAATAGTAATGTGACTTTGAAAGCTAATGGGCTTCTCTTAATAGAGAAAAAGAAGGAGTTGAGTGATTTGAAGAAAGAAAAATTAGAAGAAAAGGGGTTATCTAAAACCGCAGAGACAGAATCTGTTGTAGAAGATACAGTTTCTAGAGTTGATGCTCCACTAGATATTTCTAGATCTGATGTTCCGTTAGATGTGTCTACAATCAATCCAGAATCGATAATGCAGGCTCCAATGTATAATAATCCTTGTGGAGGAGGAAATAGAGGCAATTTTAGAGGTGGTTACAGGGATAATACAAGACATAGTCATGGTGGGCAAAACTATGGAAGAGATTCTTTAAGTGGGAGTGGAAGACATAGTTATGGAGGAAGTGGAGGTAATTTTGGAAGAGATTTCGGACCACCTGCGTTTTATAATCCAAATTTTGAACACTGCGGACCTCCAATGTTCGGAGGTAATCCTCCATTTAGAAATCGAAATCCTCAACACTTTAGAAACGAAAGATTCCGCTTTATGCCTTCAGGAAGACCACAATTTAATTTTGCTGAAGGATTTTCTGAGCATCATTCTTTTCCTGAGAGATTCAATCGCCCTCGCTCACCACAAGCTCCTGTTGAACGTTCTCAAAATAACATGCCACCAAATTTACCAGAAGACACTCCGAGAACCGATACTATAGACCAACAACCGCAAGATATTGAAAATGTCTCTGTTAGACAGGAGGAAGATTGCGATATTTATTGTGATATTGAAACAAAATCTGATGGAGAGCTTCAAGATCAACAAAATGGTTCAATGGCTCTGTTACCTCCACCAGAACCTCCATCAGGACTTTTAGACTTTGAGGAAAATTCTAAGAGCGATAAAGATAGTGATCAAGAACTAGTTATTGATGATAGCCAAAAAGAAGATACTCCAAAGAATGATAAGTATGATCCCTTCTCTGTAGATAGTGATAGCGATAGTGAAACAAAGAAAAACGAAGAAATTACGGAAGAGAAGAAAGAAGAACACAGTGTGAAAAATATGGCACAAACAGACACCTCGGATACATCTATTCGATTATCAGCTTACGATGACGAGGACGAAGAAGATTCTCAAGCCGATTGTCCAAACTTCTCCATTTATTCCTCTCAAACGATCGATGTAGCACGGCATACTGAACAACAATTATCTCAACAAATAGGGCCACTTGAACCACCTCCTCTCCCTCCTTCGATTCCCGATGATGATGATGTCATTGTTGGCGATGTTCAGGCTTGCGATCTAGCTGATATTCCAGAACCATCAGACCCATATGTTGAAGCATTGAGAAAAGAAAGGCAAACTTTAAGTAAAATTCCACCAAAAAAGATCTCTCACGATAGCCGGGGAAAGATTACTTTCAAGATTGGTAGTAAATTGAAGATTAATAACAGATTGTTAGGACTGCAAGAGGAAGAAAAGGAGACTAATAATGAGAAGAAAAAAGAAGCTGAGGTAAGTAGTATTTATAATGCAATATATTATATTTTACATGTGTAGTTATTTTTATAAACATTATTTTTGCAGCCTGCAAAAGAAGAAGAGACTTCTGTTGACCGCGAAGAAGAACGAAAAAGAATTGCTAAAAACAAATATGAAGAGGAAATTCAATTGAAAGAAGATAAACAGGAAGATTCAGAAGAACTTTTGACACCTGCAAATCCTCTGGATTTGAAAGAGAAGGATGCAGATGAAGATGAAAAGGAGAAAGAATTAATAGAATCACCTAAAGATGATGCAATAGAGAAAAATTCAAATGTAGCTATTTCTCCAAATGTAACCAAGTTGTCCCCCAAAAAAGTAGAGAATGAAATAAGCAACGAGTGTCTGTCGGAAGAAGAAAGTGGTACATTTACTTCGCTTCATAAGACATTAAAAATCGATATTGAAGATGAAGATTTAAAAGAAGTTTCAAGAATTAGAGAAGAACACGATGTAGTAAAAATTAAAGAGCTTGAAGATTATAGAAGTGAAAAGGATGATAAAAAACCAAGACATATTGATAAAGAAGAAGAAGATGATGACGATGATGATGATGAGGAGGATGACGATGATGATGACGACGAAGAAGAGGAGGAGGAAGAAGAAGAGGAAGAAAGATTCCCCATAGAAAAAGAGAAAACGAGCAAAAAAGATATAATTGATGAAGATGTTGATAAGAACACATGGGAATCAGATGGAGCTTATACTCCTTGCAAAGATGAACTTCCCTTGAAGGAATCGAAATCTTCTTCTGAACAGTTACCCCCTATTGAAAGTGGTTTAGAACCAATCACACCAACAAAAGATAAACCTGACGATTTAGATAGCTGTAGGACTCCAGTGGATTACAATGTCTTAGGTACAGAAGCTATATCAGAGACGGACGAAGCTATGAATTTCGAAGATGAGTTAACCTTGTTGAGTTTACGAAAGGAGAAAGAAATGGAAGATGGTGAAATTGTCGAAGAAAAGACTATGAAAGAAGGCGATAAGGCTGAAAAAGAAAAGGATGATGAAAAGAAGCAAAAGAAAAAAGAAAAGAAAGAGAAGAGCAAAGAAACAGAAAAAAATAAAGAAAATATTGCTTCAGAAAATCAAGTAGCATGGAAGAAACTTTCAAAAAGTACGAAAGAGCGGTCTTATAGAGACAAAGAAAAAAGATCAAAATCGAAGGAAAGGGAAAAGCTAAAGAAAAAGAAAGAAGTGGTGAAGAAAAAAGAAAAAAGGAAAGAATTACCCAGATATGATGTTAGGAAAATAGTTGCAGAAAGACCTTCAAGACCTAGGAAAGATGAATATGGAAGAGATATTAGAGAAAAATCGAGACAAAGAAGTAGGTCTAGGAGTTGCAGTTCATCCAAACGTTCTAGATCATATTCCAAGATCCGCTCCAGAAGCAGATCCAGAACTAGATTACAAAGGTCATGGTCTAGAGATCGTAGATCTTATTCCAAATCTCTTTCCAGGCGCAGATCTCTTTCGCGTGGAAGACGTAAATCGCCGAAGAGAAGATCAACTTCTAGAAGACGATCTTCTTCAAGAAAACGATCCCTTTCCAGAAGGAGATCGAGATCTGTATCTCGAAAACGGCGATCGAGATCTGTTTCTCGAAAACGGAGATCTTTATCAAGAAGAAGATCCAGAAGATCGGTCTCTAGATCAAGAAGGTCTTTGTCAAGATCTAGACAAAGAAGATCTATATCAAGATCCAGAAGATCTTTATCTAGATCTCGCGACAGGCGTAAAGACAAGAAAAAGTACAAATCTCGAAGTCGATCAAGAAACAGAAAAAAGTCTCGTTCAAAATCACCTAGAAAGTCGTCGAAATCTAGGGAAAGGAAACATTCAAAGAGAAAAGCACAAAGTAGATCAAGATCAAAAGGGAGATCTTGTTCTAGGAATTGGGAACAAGTTGACAAAATTGTGGAGCAAGAGTTTTCTAGGGAAAGAGAAGAAAGAGAATCTTGGAGTGCACAATGGACACCATCTTGGTCGAGATCTAGATCAAAAACACCACAGCACGTACAACAAGAACCAATTACTTCTAGAGAATGGTCCCCAATGTTAGATAATGTGTCAGTTCCGCCAAAAAATCTAACTGTAATTTTAACAAACAAGGAAGCTATTAAGAAGAAAAAGAAAGAACGTAAAAAGGAAAGCAAAAAAGCTAAAGACGAAAAGAAAAGAAAGGGGAAAAGGAACAGGACTCCTCCACCGTCAAAAGAGGTTTTCGCCAGTGGAGATAATATATTGGTTAGTGTATGTTTTAATAAGGATAACGAAAACGATCAAGCAGTAGTTCCCGAACTTCCAGAAACAATCCCTCTAATTCCTCCCCTAAAACGACGCCGTAGAGAATCGCTTCAAACTGATCCGCCGAAACGATCGAAAAAAGAAAAGTCGAAGGATAAGCGTTCTAAATCTCCGAAGCCTAAGAAGGATAAAAAGAAAAAATCAAAAGCAGCTGAAATAGCCGCTACAAAGAAACCAGTTGCAGTAATTGATCTGGATCAGTCTCCATTCCGGGAACAGACTCCATCTCCTAGAGACGTGATAGTTCTTAGTGACGATGACGATAAGCAAATTCAACAAATTATGCCGGATCAATGTCAACCGTCTCAAAATTCTCCACCACGAGAACAATTTATTTCTCAGGGTCCAAAAACACCTCCAGAGCCGCAAATCAAATTCTCAATAAATAAGCAGAGCAGTAACTTGCGACCGTCAATGTTGAATCCGCTTTTAGATGAGGAAGAAGAGGAGGAAATGGATGAAAGAGTCGAAGAAGAATTAGAAATGAGAGCGCAGGAGGAGCTAGAATTGAGATTAAAAATTGGACCAAATACTCCTCCAGAACCTCCAACATCACCACCAACTAGTCCAGATGCGTATGATCCATTTGATCCAACGAAATCCAGATCGCCAACACCCGATGTTAGTCAAGAGGCGAATTCCGGCGATGAAAGAAGAAGGTCACCGAGGAAACACGATTCCGCGGATAGTAATATCCTTGAAGAGGAAAATCTGCAAAATCAGGAGAGGCAGAGTCAAGAAAAGCAACTAGAGAAACCTAAGATCATTTCTATGGTTACGATCAAGAGAGCTTCTCCGCAAAGGGATGACGTTAACGATAATGAAAACAATAAGGACACTGCAGTCTCAACCGGAAATTTAGAGGTACAGCAGAGCCAACAAAATGTGCAAAACCAGAGTAATCCTTTCGCGGTGATGAATCCTGTACTAGCTACAGTAGCTGCAGCAGTACAGAGAAGTGGAGTATTTAATGCGTCAAATTCGAATAGTAATCAACGTAACTTGTTACAGTCGAATCGAATTTCACCGAGTAATCAACAAAAACAACGTCCTGGCGATCGTTCGCAGGCACCTTCGGTTTTTACGAATTCAGGCAAATCCTCAAGAAGCTCAAAGTCCGGACAAACAAAAACCAACGGACAAAATGGAAACGATGCCGGCACGGAAACAACGGACAATGTGGATATGTCTTCCCCTTATTCGCCTGGATCGACACTTAGCGATGGAATCTTCGATCCACCGAGTCCTACGAATTATAACAATTCACCTGCTGCTGGAGCAGGAAGTGGAGCAGGACCCGTTGGATCTCAACCTACGAAAACTAGCAATTCAAAAACGGTAAAATCCGCCGAAAAAAAGGATGCCTTCGATGCCCTTTTTGGTGCTTTACCAGCCACAAAAACAACCAGTAAATCAAGTAGAAGCAAAAAACCTCAAAAAGATAAGAAGAAGTCCACAAATCCGAAAGTTGGTGTTAGAATGGATGAAAACCAGCTCCAAATATTGGATGATCTTCCAAGTTCTGCAGTTGAAATGCAAGTCAAGGATAAGGTTTGGGTTTTTTTTCTTTTGGGTCCCCTTTTACTTCTAATATTTAAGCAAAAATAAATGTAAATATTTGTCAAAATATTGAAGAAACATTGAAAAATAATTTAGAGCATCACATTTGAAAATAAATTTCTCCGAAATATTTTATAATTAAATATTATAAGCCTTTAATTTCTCTAAAGGTTATTAAATAACCTGTTTACCATATATATTTTTTAATGATATTACGTTTAATTATTTTCTAGTTCCTAAAAAAATTAAATCGTCAAGAACGAGTAGTTGAAGAAGTGAAATTAGTTTTGAAACCACATTACACAAAAAAGCACGTAACAAAAGAAGAGTACAAGGATATTATGCGGAAAGCAGTACCTAAGGTATATATATATATATTTTTTTTTTCCTTTGGATAAAAGTTATAATAGAAACGAAAAGTCAGAAAAGAAATACTATCTATCAGAACAGCATCTATCAGCGTTTAAGCAATTTTATAATATTTGTCTAGCTTTTATTTTATTGTTTTGGTAGATATGTCATAATAAAACAGGAGAAATCAATCCAAAAAAGATTGCCCACTTAATAGAAGCTTACGTCAGAAAATGCAGAAGTAGCAAAAAGAAAAATACTGAGAGTTCCTCCGTGAAGGCCTCTAAACCAGCGTAAGTAAACATAATCCAATTTAAAAAAAAAAAACCGTATTTTCAGGCTTAAAGAATATTTTATTATTTCTACATTTAAGAATTCTATTATATATCATAATTATCTACTATTTCTCCTTGTTAATTAAAATAAAGGTAGATTATTTTTGCATTATTTATGAGAAGAATTGTGGTCGTTTGCAACATAAACAAATTAAAATTTATCTGTTATAGAAAAATTTTGTGGAGTTGATCACGAGTCGGCTAGGTGTCCGTTCAATTCCCTTCAGTTTTATAGTTCAGATGATCGTCGTGCTCGATGAGCGGTGAGTGAGCTTTCAAAGAGCTAATCTGCTCTTCGATGATGCGATGTATGTTGTATTGTCTGTAAATACGTAATTAATTCATTGATTGATCGATTGATTGATTGATTGATTGCTTGCTTGCTTGATTGGTTGATTGATTGATCAGTTAACTTCTAAGAATACCATTTATTTATATAAACAATACCCTTCGTTTCATCAGGGAATCCAATTGTCTCTACGGAAGATCCATCCTTCACATAATATTTAATTCAATTTATATTTAATTCAATTTATATTTAATTTTTAAAAATTCTACACCTTTCTACATCTACAAAATTTATTAGAATTCACATTTATTTGAATACTTAATTACGAAACCAATTCGTTTTCTGTATATATCTAAGCATTAAAATTTATAAATTAATCAACAAGAAGTGTGAATAAAATGCAAATAGAGTGAATTTTTATTCGCGTCTTTCATGGGTTATATATGTTTTTAATGAATACAATTGCAATTGACAATCTAAATCATCAAATATTTATTTTCTTTTCTTTGCGTCATATCATAAATTTTACACATTGTTATTATTTATATATGTTCCAAAAAAATTACTTATGAAACATATTAAGAAAGGACATTATCCAAATATCTACTAAAGTTTGCAATATATTGTTGAAATCAATAAGTATTAGAACTTGTACAGTTAAAATTTTATGAAAAGAGGAAAAGTATACAAAAATTTTATATGAATATTTATGCTATCATGAAAAACACTAATGTAGTAATATTATTCTCCATGGTATTAAAATACTTACTTACACAGACAAATATTTATTGGCATTACAAACAATACTTTGATAATTATTTATTCAAACAATTAAATATTAGTCATTATTATTTTATTTAATGGAAATTGGACATCAATATTTGCGATACTTGCATCGGTTAACATATAAAACATGTATGTCACAAATTGATATTTTTGGCTTTTCCGCAGAGACTGTCATTTTCATATTTCTTAATATATGTGTAAAAATGCTTAAATACCACGTTTCAAACGTACATATTGTAATTTGACTCTTAATACAGAGTTGGACATTATTCGAATAAATTATTATTATCATTATTATCATTATTATTATTACCATTGTGTCTATTACTGCATTGTTATTAGTACTATTCTATATATGTATTATTAATATGTAGGTAATTGATTAAGGGAACTTTAATTAGGATTATGGTCTATTTATTTTTAAGTCTAGATGGATGAAATTTATTCGAATAAATATACAGTCTATTTTGTTTGTGTTACAAAAATATTTCGAATAATTGTATTAAAACTAACATAGAATTAAAATAAAATTAATTTCATATTAATGAAAAGAGATGGTGCAAAGAATTAAATAAATCATCATTAAATTTGATATTAAATAACTGGTCATTTAAAAAGTTTACTTATAAAATTTATTAATTATACGAATATAAATAATTTTGTATTATAAATAACAATGTTTTTTATAGCGCGTCGTCTAAAAAATGATTATTATAATAGAAAGTTATTCTGTGTCGACTGGATATTTTAAAAAATGCTATTCAAATAAGGATCGCATTCATTTGCAAAAATATAATACAATTATAAAAAATAAATAAATATTTGAGAACAACATTTTATTTAAATATTTTGTTTATTGATTATTATTCGAATAAAAATTGTCCAACTCTAATGTTGTATAGCCATAAAACCTGTGTGAGAATGAGCGAAATAGATGAATGGAAATGAGCCTTAAGAAATAGAAGATCCTCTCCTGAAATTGCGAAATAAGGATTTCAAGAGGTACTGCTCAACGTATATCAAATTCGGTTGGCCGATATTTAGCCAATCATGTTTAAGCATATATCTCTGAAATACATAAAAGCGATCGGATAATGTTCGATTCTTTTTAACGCTAAGTAATAAAAAATAAATAATATGTATTTAAAAAGAACTGTGTCTCTTATGTTTCATATAATATACAAGAACGTTATCCAGATCTTATTGTATTTATACTTTTTAAATTCTAAATAAGTTGAGCAAAATAGCCCAACGAAAAACAAATTGAAAAACAATTCATTTCCTAAAATTTCAATTAGAATATTTTTTTGAAAAATGTGATAAAACATTAACAACAATACTGAAACTTCCATACCCAAAGTCAGCCTGTCTGTGATTATCATTTGGAGCATTGCCTACTGCCATCCGCCCAATCATGTTGAACATTTAACTTACAATCAATAATAAAATTACGACTGCTAAGCCAGTTGAACTTATAGTAAAAAAAAAAAAATGGCTTTTCATTAGATCGATCTCCTATCCTTATTTTTGAAAACATGTATTGTTTCACAGAAAATCTTATTATCCAATTCTGAACCTTCTAATTGTTTTATATATAAACATTTATGTAAATTAATTATTTGACAATATCATGTCTAGATTATTTAGTCTACTGTTTAAAAAATGGATGATGGATATTATATCCCTATATAATGTATTTATATTAGTAACATATATATATTTAATATTATAGACTTAGTTTCATATCCATATGTGACTGGGTCTATTTGTAATTGTATTACAAGATTAAAATAAATAGGAAGTGTACTTAGTCTGTCACATCCGCCAATTAATCACTAATGTGTATATAAAAATTCTTCTCATCTCTGTACCCACATTCTGCAGTAGTGAAGTTGAATTGTGTTCAAGATGAAGTCAAAGTTTGAAAAACTGTGGCCTACAAACCACGGGAAAGCCACAGAATAGTAAACTAAAGGTATTGTTACCTCAAGTATCTCAGAAAGTCATATAATGATTACACAAAAGCTCCAGAAAATACTCACAGATAATAATGATAAGATCGTAAACTTGTTGCATTGTACATAATAATATTAAAATGCCAAAAACAAAAGAAATAAAGATTAGTGTTTTGAAAAATGTATACTAGATGTTAAAGAATCGAACAAAAGATCCCTCAATCATTAAATTTTTATACTTTTTATCCTTTCAAGTCAAGAAATTAGATACGATATGGAAAATTGAACTTGCTTAATAATTGATGATATCCAAAACTTGAATGACTACGGATGCAAATTTGTGGCAGATGCAAACGGTAACGAGGATGCCTGCGTATGTGTGTGGAATCTTTTGTACTAAATAATGATGTATATACAATGAAGGGAGAAATAAAGAATTTAATATTATCAAAAAGCAAGTTGAACTTTTTAAATTAAACATTTCATAATTGATTAAAATTCTATTAATATTAAATTTAAATCTTATTAAGTACTGTCAAAAATATTTATTTCTATTTTATATAATCTTTTTTAATTTCATCATAATATTTTTTAATTACTAATTAATGAAGGACCTATAAAATTTTTTATATTTTTCGTAATATAAATAAAAAATATAACCTATACCCATAAGAAAATTTCCAATTGTTGATATATCAATGCATATAAAAAGCTATTTCTTGTGCTTAAGTAATTTGAAATTTCTAAAAAATAATATGAATATATACATATAGTACGGTAAAAAGAAGTAATGGTAACGATAATAACAATACGTATTATGTAATTGACGTAAATATAACCTATAAAATTTAGTAACATACGAATTTTTCATTCAAAATACAATTCACATTGTGAAAATTAGATAACGAAGAAAATAAAATATTGGGAAAAGATATTTTTCTGGCGAATAATTTTATTTTAAATAAAAGTATTTTCTTTGAAAATTGAAGATCAAAGCAGCACTGTTGGCATTCATGAATAATTATCAATGAAGCAAAGTGGTATTCAAAGTGGCTGTCAATCGAGAAAATTATTTTCTTAAATAATAAGAAAATATAAGAAATTCCAAGTGATGTTTAAAATTCTTTCTGGTGTAAATTACATTTCTCCTTATCGCGTTTTAAGAGTAAATATATGATATTTCAAATATACTCTTTTACTATAACTTTGAGGTTAAGTTCTTATAAAGATTGAAGTTTCATAAGAATGATGTAATAAAAAATTTTATTTCATTAAAATTGTTTTAATAATTAACACCTAAAATTTTGGTAAGGTATATAAAACTTGGCAAAAAGTTACCATGAAGGATGAATTAATGCCACAAAGCAGGTCTGATCCAGTAGTTAAAAAACTGGATAATCCATTATTTCATTCTATATTTACGCCAGAACTTAATAGTTTAGCACAATTGTTTAGAAAGTATAATTATCAACTAAAAATTGCTGGTGGTGCTGTCAGAGATATTTTAATGGATATAAAACCTGTAGATTTGGATTTTGCAACAGATGCTACCCCAGAGGAAATGAAAAGTATGTTTGAAAAAGAAAATATCAGAATGATTAATAATAAAGGGGAAAAGCATGGTATGTTGAAATATATACCAGTATTTTTTGTTATTATTAAAATGAAACATTGTAACAAAATTAAATCCTTTTATGGAAATTATTTCAGGTACAATTACTTCAAGAATAAATGATAAAGAAAATTTTGAAGTAACTACACTTAGAATCGACACACACACTGATGGTAGACACGCATTAGTCAAATTTACAAAAGATTGGAAACTAGATGCTCTTCGTAGAGATCTGACAATAAATTCCATGTTTCTTGATTTTGAAGGAAGAATATATGATTATTTCTTCGGTTATGATGATTTACAGAAACGAAGAGTTGTTTTTGTAGGAAATCCAACATGTAGAATTAAGGAAGATTATCTTCGAATTTTAAGGTATTTCTTCATTAGTTTTTCACGTAATTAATGATATATATATACATTTTTTCAAGTTAAATAAATTAATGCTAAGTAAACTGAAATTAAGTTATTTTTACATAAAAATTCTTTTGTTTAATTGCATAAAATTTATATTACATAGGTATTTTCGATTTTATGGAAGAATTGCAGAACAACCAGATATTCATGATGAATCTACCATAATAGCAATAAAAGAAAATGTACATGGATTGGAAGGAATATCTGGAGAAAGAATTTGGAATGAATGGTCAAAAATCCTTTCTGGAAATTTTGCTAAAGAACTAACTTTGAAATTGTTAGAATGTGGTATCACAAGGTAATAGTAAATTAAAAAGTAAAATGAAAATAAGCTTAATATGATGTATTTATTGATATTTAATTTCAGATACGTGGGTCTTCCAGAAAATCCAAATATAAAAAACTTTGAGATCGTTCACGATGCATCTAAGAAAAATAACATTTCTTTGCAACCAATTACTTATCTTGCTGTAATGTTGAAAGATGAAAATGAAGTATTGCGACTTCATAATAGGTTAAAGTTATCTGCATATGAAAGAGATTTAGCATTATTTTTAGTTAGATATGGGGAAGATAAACCTTCAGTAAATCTAAAATTTTACAAAGGACTTTTTATTCATTGGAAAGGAAATGTTGTTAATGCAAGAAGTTATATTTGTGAATTATTAAATTCTAAACAATATTTTAGTCTTGCTAAAGATGTAGAAAAATTAGTAATACCAAGGTAACAACTAACTTTAAAATTATAACGATCTGAAATATAATTATAATAGAAAATACGTTAAAATGTAAATATTTTTCATCTTTTCTACTAACTTAAAAATAAATGAAAGTATACATACAACAAATATTACTCATTAAATTATATGTATAGCAAAGTTCAATTATAAAATGATCTTTTTCACATTATATTTATACTAATTTCTTAAAATGAAATATTCAATATTCATAAATGATTAAGGGACTATTCTTTTATTAAAGATTTACTATCGCTGTTACTCTTAATATGTTATATAATGTGTTCTTATATATTTTGATGTGTTTTCAGATTTCCAGTTAGTGGAGACATGTTAAAACAATATGTTAAGAAGGGGAAAATGATGGGTATTGTTATTAAAATATTAAAAGATATTTGGTTGGACAAAGATTTTGAAACAAATGCAGAAGAACTATTACAGGAGGTCCCACGAATTATTAGCGAATTAGAAGATAAAAAGTTAGAAAAAGATAACATGTTTTTAAGTAAATAAATTTTGATGAAACTATATATATTTTGGTTTTTGAATAATGTAGAACTTTCATACCTATAATTTTAAAAGGAATAACAGGAAAAACAATTATACATATTATGTATTAAGGTTTTTAACAGTATAAGACACATTTATTGTTAAGAGCATCACATATTTATGGTGGATTGCAATCCTTTAGAATTTATTTACATAGTAAACTCACATGAAAAAACTTGGAGACTGTTCAAAATACAATACCAGACTTGCTTGATTATTGAGCTTTTTATACAGTGAAATCTTGATCATACGATATTTGCTTCAAATTAAATTTGAATTATGCGAATTTTGGAATGACTAATATTTTCTTATTTTAATTCAAAATCTTTATGCTGTCCTTTAATTAAAGGCATAAAAGAGTTTATTATTAATATTCTTTCTTAAACTTAAGATCAATAAGTATAAAAATTTTTTATTCAATTGAATAACTGAGGTTTCAGTGCACTTTTCATATTAAAAAAGAAAAAAAAAAAAGAAAAAGGGAAAGGAAAAGAAAAAAGTAGGAATTCCAATCGAGCCTAATTCTGTGTCATAAATTTTAAAACAAGTATCGCATATCTTGATTAAAGAAATTAAAGAATTTTTAGAGCACAAATTTAAAGGTAAATTTTGAACCAATTTCACGTGAACACATTAACAAATCGATTTCCATAGTTTTACATATTATTTACCATTCCGCATCACCATTCATTTTCTGAAAAACATAATCTTTGCCATTAAGATTCATTATTCCGTCTTTGAGGTAGAATTTCCATTTATTTCTACTCCTTGTTATCTGAAAATTGATTTTTCATTTATTAAAAAAATATTATTAATAACTATATTTGAATTTTGATAAATAAATCTCTTTAAATCACTTTTTATTTATCAGAGTAATGTATCGCAGTAAAATTATTAAATACCTTGTCATACTGACAAACAACAACATTATCAGTATCAAAAAGATCTGCCGGGTCATCATCTGTTACATCATCTTCTGAATTCAACGGCTCCTACGAAACAGGAGTCGTATTATTAAATAAATGATTTTTCTATTTTGTAGCATAGCACAAATAAAACGAAACTAAAACAACGAAATATTTTAAAGACCTCTTCTCTTGCCGCAGCTTCATCATTTTCGTCTTCTTCTTTATCATCAAGGTCTTCTTCTTCATCTTCATTATCTTCTTCTTCCTCTTCTTCATCATCATCTGACGAATCTCCAAGTGGACCATCTAATTGTGCTATATTATTCTATTTGTGAGAAAATGAAAGAAATAACGAATTCTTATTTGTTTATATTTTTCTCCTATACAAAAAATAATCATAATTTTAGAGAAATGAATTATATAAAAAATAAATTTTAGTTATTAATAAATTAAACTAGTCAGATGACTAATTGTTATATATTTTATTTATATTATTCATTATAGAATTAAATGGCCAAATTAACATATTTTGTTTATAATATAGTAATCTTTTCATATATGAAATTAAAACGTACATATACAATTATGCTTTTTATTATTTAAATTTAATGTACAATTTCTCATTACCTGATTTTGAACAGACCGCTGAGAGACATTGTTTGCATTTTGCGTAACAACTTGAAGGGGCTGACTAACTGGTAGTGGTGTCAATGTTGCTTGCTCCTAACAAATGTAAGGTTAATATATATATTGTTAAAATAACATGAATGTATAAAATAATAATAATATACTATTATATATTTCTATTAATTACTTGAATTTGGACAGGTCGCTGAGAAACATTGTTTGCACTTTGTGTAACAAGTTGAAGTGGAGTCAGCGTTGCTTGACCCTGTAGTGTAGAATTAACATGTTGCTGGAGTAATGTGGAAGCTAGATTTGCTGGTAGCCCCATTGCAGCTGTAATAACTGGTCCTGTTAAAATTGTGTGCAACTGATTACCTAAAAGTAAATTAATTAGTTGTAAATACATCATTTTTATTTCCTTAATATCAATATATGTTAATTATTATGTGAATGTTATTTCAATGTACCTTGAATTGCAGACGCAGGAACCTGAATAGTTAAAACTCTTAATGGGGCATCAGGAACGCCCGTTTGTGGTGGCAATGTTATTTGAATAGGTACTTGTCTGTCCATTACTGCTGGCGTTGATGTTACTAATTGCTGTACTGGTGTACCAGTGTGTTGTATACCAGTTGTTGTTGAATGGCATTGTGTCTGAGTTTGTGATTGCTGAGGTGATTGCTGTTGTTGCGATGCTTGTTGAGGAGCAGAATTTCCTCCTGTTTGTTGTACAAAATGATTTCCTATAGTTACTCCTAAAAGTGTAAACTGTATTAAATTTGTTGAGAAAGTATATTTTTAATTTTTAATGGCAATCCTATGAGAGCAATTTGTTATAATTATAATTTTATTTGATAGTTTCTTCTATTCTTCTAAAATTTTCTTAATTTCAATTATTTTCACTAAAAGTATTGTTTTATAAGAGGAAATATAGATCTTACCTTTGTTAACAGGCACAGCTTTGTGCGTATTTATTTGGGGAACCTGAGGCTCTGGAGGATCTGGATTAAGTTCAACAGCTTTACTAGACATTAATTTGGTTTCCCATATTTGTTTGAGCTCTTGTAATACTTGTTCATCTACACCTTCATCTATAAATGATTCTCTTACACCTGATATAACATCCTCTATCACAGTATTGTATAGTTTTAACTGTAATTAACATGAATTTCATTATTAATTAGCATTTTTAAAATTTACATTACTTTATCTGTTCAATAATACTTTTCCTTTTACTTTACTTTATTTTATATCTTAATGTTATGTTAAAGTTTTGGAGCATTCTCATGAATTAGTTCTCATGAAAATTACTTTTGATAAAGTACATCAATCTAAAATGTATCAGACTAATCTTTTTATATGTATAATTAAAGATTAACAACGACTATAAAATACAATATTTTAAAGGAATATCATTCATAGAATTCTACAACTTTATTCTTTAATAAATTACTTATATTCTACTATTATCTAAAAATCTTTTTTTTTTTTTTTTTTAAGAAATTCCAATGTTTATTTAGAAGATATAGGATAATTTTAGTATGCTTTAATTACACAAAAAAGAACACATAGAGAAATTAAGGGACATTGAAACCATTTGAAAATATTGCCATCAATTCTAACCTACAACACTTTGAAAAAATGTTGTGGAGAAATTTATCTGAAAAGGAAAATATAAATAAAGTTGCAATGAATTTGATTAAAAATTTTCACTGATAACATTTTAGAATTTTAGTATTATACAACCTAGAAATTCATAATTTGTAATTATTAAGATTGCAAAATACGGTTCGATTTAAAAAGAGAATAAATGTCGAAAGAAAATAATCTTGATTAATAAAATTGGTTGGAACAAAAGGGATCAAAGATGAGGATAACAATGATAATGGTATTAACATAAATCGAACGATAAAAATCGTCATTGTCGTCATTGTGATGATTACAATTAATTGTTTTTCGATCAGTTGTTGCTTTTGCTCATGTTTATTACTCACCACAGTTGTCTGACTGAGGGCCATTGCGAGGATAATTCGTATTGTCTAATAAGAAAAACAATAGGAATAATCCAACGAATAAATCAGCCCCAGTTCAGAAGCCGATCCGCGGTAGCATCGCTCTTTTATATACTGTGGACACGTCTCCCATTCCACCTGACTCTAACATGAACTGAGAACAGTTAACTCAAGAGAAACCAATGCATCCAATATCGTAAAGTTAAATACTTATGAATTAAAGAGAATGCCACTATTGTTATGAACTGGTCTACGCCCGTGGGTCCCTCTAGTATGAAAATCTTGTATGATAATAGGTTAAATTTAACTCGTACGGCAAAATAACAACGAACAAAAGTTATTTAACAAATTTATTAATTAAATGTCAAAATTATTTATCAGTAACAACTGTGATCATTTTCAAATTTCGTATTTACTTTCATTACCTTGGGAAAGAACATTGCCAATGCATAAATCGTTCGCTTTCTAATATTATAAACTCGAATCAAAATAATGTTTATTGCCATTAGTTAGTAAGAATTTGTCTTATTGGATGACAAATTAATCATAAATTATCATATAAATCCGAACAGATAAACGAGTCACTCTACGACTCAAATGTAGAGAATCGTTAGAATCGTTGAATCGCTAGAATCATCACGCTGAGCTCAGTGTCTAAATAAATTTCATTAAAGCCCAAAGTCGATCTATATAGTCGATCTATTATAAATATTCGGTTTTAGATACAGTTAGTTTTAAATATAAATTATTGTTCAAGTTAATCTTTGTTATTATGTATTTTTTCATTTAAATTAGTTGCGAGCTGATCGAATTAGTTTTGGAATTGTTTGAAATTGTAACGCAGGCAGAGTGCTTCAGCACTTCACGCGCTGCAACCGCGCTAAATTCCCTAAATGTTGAAAAGGCTACGCAACAATGATATTGAAAGTTCAATCGCTGAAAATGTTTCTTAATTTCTCTTGATTTTGTACATTTTTCAATAAAAAGTCATTCTTTTATTATAATTTATAACTCATATTATATCAAAATTTGTTTTAAATGCTATCCATGGTAAACAACGTAGCAATACCGTTTTTGCAAGCCAGCAGTACCTCTGCAACACGATTTATTTCATAGTTGTTATTGTGCTTATTTCAGCACGGTTTTAATGGTTCGAAACCTATCTAAAACAATAGGACCACCAAAGATAGTAAAATTAGAGAGGACGAGATGTCAGACTTTTTTTAAGATTCCATACATGGTGAATGAGAAGCAGAAAAATAGCTTCCAAGAAGACTTTCCCTTCAAATAAAGGAGATCCCAATACAGTACAAATACAAAAATATTGATAGATTTGCTAAAAATTCATCATAAAGCATGGTTCTATTTATTAGAGCTGGCCTATACAAATTCACGATTCTTTATTAATAATAACAAATGACAGGATTAAATCAACTTTTTACAATCTCTCATTTATTCTCTCATACACTCTTTTTCTCTCTCATATTCTTTTTTCATATACATAGATTTACTATTAAAGAATTCTGAAAACTTGCTGTTTCAACAAATCAAAATCCTAAAATAGTTAAAAATTTCTAATGATCTTAAATATGGTCTACCAATCAATAAAAATTTTTGCAATTATTTTGAATAGTGAGCAGATTTCTTATGAATAATTCAGTGTTTAGAGAATATGTAATACAAGTTCATTGAATAACAAATATCTTAAATAATAATATATACATTTAAATCTATAGATAAGAATTTCGAAGGAAATTCAAAATTACATTAGCAATTAATTTTTTGTATTATTTAGCTCTTTGATGATTGTTGAGTAAATCGACTCAGAATTATTTCATTGGCCAATCTTTAATCATAATATAGTTTCATTTTAATATTGGCGAAAGGAATATATTTTAATATTTTTCAATATGAATTTTATGAAAGATACTCGACACCTTTTAAATTTTGAATTGAAATTGAATGCACAAGAAATATTTGAGTTGTTTGTTATTTAATTAATTGTAGTTTATCTAATAACTCTGAATTGTACTCCTACATATATAGAAATTGTACATACGCATGAAAATTGTACTGCTCTATATATAAAAAGTACATGGAATAAATAAATAAAATTGCTTAGTACAAAGTTTTTACTTAAATGCATATTTCCATTTCGCCAATAATAATAAACATTATTAAAAATATTATGTTATAATGAAACATCTTTCAGTCCCCACTGATTGGCCAAAAATGAAATAAATTTCTATATATAATGCACTGGAACTGTTGAAGATAAAATTTCATGATGACGAGGAAAGACTTTCGAGATCAATATCAGAAAGAAAAATATCAGAGGAATCGGGAGATCTGCTGTAGTGTGTCATATTGTCTCCAGAATCATCTCCATCAGCTGAATCATCTTCATCATCATCGTCGTCATCATCGTCGTTGTTCTCACGATTACTTCGCTCATTTTCATCCCCATTCCCTTCTGTTGCTGCGTCCGGATTGTCCGCATCTATTTAAACATAAACATTATTATGCTTTTAAAGTAAATTGGTAAATAATTTTCAACAGAAGCAAAACAAATAAAAATGACTAATCCTCATGTAATCGTCATAACTTCTCAAAATACTGAAAAATTAAGTTGAAGTAGAATAAAATTATATAAAAATATGACAAACCATCAGCGTTATTATCATCGGAGCTAGAATTGGAACCATCATCATCGCTTGCATCAAGATCTTCTTCATCGTCATCCTCGTCTGTTTCATCTTTATCACCTTTTCTTCTGCCGACATCATACAGCCTTACACTGGACTCATGATTCTCATCGAACTCATTAACTATTTCAACTACTGCTATTTGTGTGTCAAATTTATTACAAGCCAATCCGTAAACTCCTCTTCTAACATCATAAGTTGCTGTAATTATTTAATTATGCTGATTATTTTTTATTTTAGATTGAATTAATTCAAAATGTTCAATAGAATAAAAATTACCTAATAAATTCTTACAACAATTACTTAAATAACCACCGTAGCTTACCAATATTACTGTAGTCCAAAGCATCTAATGTTTTAAATGAAGTAATATAATTAGTTTCATCTATATTTTCTTTCTCCAGTGATACAGCATATATAATATTATTAACAGGAGAAAAGATTACTTCCATTTGATCAAGTGTTGGCACTGTTTTCAGCAAATGGAAAGTTCTTAAATCCCAAACCTCTGTATTCGACACTACTTCTATACCTATCAACAAATTATTTAATATTAAATATATTATTCTGTATTAGTAAATTTCATTCTATTTTACACTTTAGTACAAATCTATTGTTAAATTATATGCGATTAACATCAGTACCATTAGGGTGAAAAACTCCATTAAGCGTTTGATTTAATTTATCAAATTTGTGAATTTGTTTCCCTGAATTTGCATCCCACAATATTCCATCATGTAAAACCAATTCATCATTCATACTAAAAGTAGCACGATTCATAGTGTATCGATTAGAAATTGAAGGAGCGAAGCTGGTTATTAATTGTCCAGTAGCTATATCATAAATCTGAAAAAAGTTATAGAAATAATTACATATAGGTAGTTGTGAAAATTCGTCGAAACGTTTTCATGCTGATAATTATACAGAAAACGAAACATACTGTTGCAATGCCACTGTCAGTTCCAATAATTCTATCTTGAAGTTTTCCAAATTCAACATATTCTATGTTTTCTAAAGATAATTTTAAATCAAAGAATGTTCCTATACTCCAAAGTACAGACATAGGACTTCTCCATGGAGTAGAAGTTAATAACAAATTCCCACGTTGGTTGCATTCCATGTGATAAATATAAGATTCATGGCATGAATATGTCGCTTCCTCTAAACCTGTATGTATATTGTACATTTTTACATCTCCCGCATAGGTACCTAACATTAAATATTGTTGACAAGGCTGCAAAAATAATAAAATACATTACATTAGAAAATATTTTTTATACATATATATATCATTTATATATATTACAAATATATTATCACAAGTTTATTGTAACTATTTATTACAGCAATATTTATATCAGCAAAACTAATGATAATATATAAAATATGAATATCTATGTATTTTTAATATTGATAAAATATAGATAACGTTACTGAAAAGATACAGTAGGTGAAGGTTGCAACATCCGTAGGCCGGAAAGTTTTTACAGGACAAAATCGGCTATAAATAAGTCTCCTATCCAATCTTCTACCATCCATGCCTAATGCTCTTTTCGCCAGTCTTACTGTTACATTTGTTGGTATTGAATTTTTTGTACAGGGATCTGGACATTTATGTGGTCTGAAATTAAATATTATTTTATTATAATATTATAAGAATCAAATTGTAAATAATATTAAAAATCCTTTAAACAAAATTCCACTTATAACATTTAAATAAATTAATTTAAAAAATACATACTCAAATAGATTAAATTGTGGGCAAGTAACCATAGGATTTTTACATAATGCATGTTGATTAGTTAAATATTCCGTTATAATAGAATCCAGTGTTATAGTAGATGGATTTGATGTAGCTACTCCAGGTCCTCCACCACCTGCAGGGTCTCTCGAAATTTGTTTCTGTAGTGATCGACATACTGTTGGCTGATTAATTGAGTGACAATTTATTTGATTGACTAGAGGCTGCTTATCGGATTGATTTTTTCTGAAATTATTTAAGCACTTAATTTATCTTATATTATTTATAACTCTCAAATAAAATCGTATATAGACTCAATTAATAATTGACAGAAAAAATTATTATATCTATATTATTTTATCTATAATATTATTATATCTATAATATAAACTTACTTTTGATTAATTTGTAATTTAATTAGTTGATTTGTGCTATTTGGAATAACATTTTGATTGAGGCAGTCAGAATGCTTCATGCGTATATTATTTCCGGAAGATAATGACGATGAACCCGAACCGGTATTTGAATGAGATATGTACCTAAATGATGAAGTAGGTGTGGTATTGTTTCGCGAAGTGACTTCTCTTTGATTGCATCTGTTCGTATTGTACAAATTTACCGTTGCGCTGGGAGAAAACCCATTTCTTGTCTGAATAAAAAATATATATATTTAAATTTCATGTATATGCTCTCTTTTCTATTATATCTATTCAACAAATTTACAAACGAAATTTGTTTAATTCTTATGGATATAACTTACTCCAGTAGTTGCAGGACTGCGGTAAGTAAATGGTTGATATGTACATACTGGTTTCATAATTGCAGAAGAATCTAAATTTGCTTCCCTGTGAAGTGTTGATGCAGTTTCTGTTAAGCCTTTTGACATTAAATGCTGATATATTAATTGATTTAACTGTTGTTCGTTATATTGTATTCTTGTTTGTGCCACTACATTTGCCTGTAAAGTTAAAATTTAGCGTTATTGGCGTTAAGAGAACAATAAAACGAAATCAAATATAAAAAATATATTGAAACAATAATTGAATTAAATTATTACGTGATACATTAAATAAGTTTAAAATAAATCTTACTCTATGTAAACTGGCTAAAGAAATTTCATATTCTGCTCCGGTAGGTTTTGCTTCTCCAGAAACTCTTCCCATTAGCTCTAAAGCATACTTTTGAAACATAACGTGTTCCTGCCTCTTTTCTTGAAGTATTGGATCTTTCATAAGTGCTTGAATTTGTCCATCAGTAAACATGGGGAGTTTACTAATTATTTGTCTGACTTTTTCACTTCGTGCCAAACCTGCCAAAGCTCGACAAGCCAATGCCCTTATACTATCTGCATCTGTGATCGGAGTTTTAACCATCATCAATTGTAATAAAACCTACAAAATAAAGAAGCAAAATTAAGTTAAATTAAGAAAAAAGTAATAGTGTTTAATACAAAAACTAAGTATTGCAAAAGAGGTATTAAAATTAATCAAAACTGTTAATAATTAGCATTTATTTAGATAAAATATGTAAACATATTTATCAATATATACCATTATTCCATTATTGGACCTAACGCTTCCCCAGATTTTTTGTATTAACTCTTCGCTATTATTATTTGCTTTTTTCTTAGCAGAACCTGTTACTGAGTATCTTGCTACATTACCACCAATCTGTAATGTAAAATAAACAGATAACTGTGACTTATTATTTTAAACTTGTTCAATTATTTAATATTTATTTAATATATACCATTACCCTATTTATAGGAGCACAGACACAATTAATTACAGCTCTCAGTGCAGCCCTTTGTACATCAGGATCTGCAATAATTTCGCATTCTGCTGCAGCTAAGAGTAAGTTAATTGCCATTGTCATTGACATATCAGGCATGTCTACTCTTTCACAAAGTAATAACATCACTTTTGGCACTACAGAACAAATAGCTACTACATCTAAGCAAGAGCGAACCGTTTCTGCGCTGGAAGTTGTATGAACCCTGCCACTATAATTCCATTCTCTAGCAAAGGCAATAATTTGAAGAAGAAGCGTTATGCCTCCAAGACGATATAACTCTTCTACTGGCGGCCATACTGCTCTTACAGACATTAATTCTTGAAGTATTTCCACCTTTAATAAACATGAATTTAATAAATATTTCTATTTCCCTATTATGAACCATTATATTATATTGCTATATGTTATAATATTATAATATATGTTATGTGTATATGCTATACGCTATATATATTTTAATATTATGTAAAAAATAATAGTTTTGAAACTAATGAAAAATAATTAACTACAATTAACAGTTACCTTATATACAATATTTTTAAATTAGCGCTTTGAATTGAATTTAATACATAATATAAATTAATACTTAATTATTAATACCATGAATGCTATTAATACTTAAATTTGAATATTTTTACCTTTGCCTGAACTTCCTCACTGCTTAGTTTCACAGCCTTATAAGGCGGTAACGATGGCTGCCAGGTGTCACGCTCTGCTCTAGCATTTTCTGCTCTTTGTAACTGTTCTGTTTTAAGATGTAAATGGGCTTCCATATATCGTTTTAAAGCTACTGCAACATGCCTAACTATTTGCCTAGAAGCACATTCTTCATCATCGTTTAATGCTGGTTCTTCCTCTATGTTTAAAATTGGTAATGTGGATATCTTAAAAAATGTATATATTAAATACTAAAAAATTGATGCTAAAATTGATGAAAGCGATTTAAAACAATTCTTACCACATTGAAAAGTTTTCGAAGCCCATCCTGTGCATCAAATTCTTCAAGTATCACTTTAAATGGAAAAGAAAATCCAAAAAACATTGTTGCATGACACCTTCCAGAATCATGACTTCGTTCTAGGAGCCATAATGCATAGGTAACAAGATCCGAAATAACATGCTTTGGCAATAGACATACTCTTTCCATTGCATCTTCACAATATGCTAAGTAGTATAAACAGATAGAGACACCAGTAGCTGCAACACTGGGTCTTGGAACATCTAATAGCTTTTGAAGACCTCCAACATTAAGAAATTCAATAGAAAATTTTTTATGACACAGAAGGGAAGCTAAGTATTTCAGAGCTTCAAATGCTAAGCGACTGTCCTTCGTTTCTCTAACATTGATATACTTCAGAATCAGTTCTAAAGCATTTTGTTCAAATACATGACCTAAGAATTCTTGATATTCACCCATTGGAGTAAGATACCTGTTATAAAATACAAACATACATTTAATAAATATTTGGAAGTAATGTGAAATATGAAATTAATATCTTTACCTTAGTATTAACATTTGTCTTGTACCTAATGTTGGAGGATGCATCTGTATATTTCCAATGACATATGATTCCATCTCTGCCCACGAAGAATTAGAATTCCCTTCTAATAATGATGTTGATAATGTAGTGGAACTTTGCATTAAAGACGAATTTTTTTGCAAATTACACCGTACAGAAGAAGCATTCAATGATCTATTATGTGTACTTTGTGCCTTGGATGGTGTAACTTGATTATTTAAATTAGAATTTTTTGGCACAGACAAAGGTGGAGACATTATCTCTGGATACACAGTATTATTTTTTACAGGAGTTTCACATTCTGTATCGCTTTTTTTTTTCTTAGGTAAGGGAGCAGAATCTTCAGAGGACTGAGCGCAGTCCTCTTCTTCTTCAGAAAAATAATTACTATGATTGGAACTTTTGAGAATTTCATTCTCTTTTCGTTTTTCTCTCACCTTTGAATACAATTTTTAATATTTAGTATTTACAAAATGATGTTCTAAACTAAATATTATCATATACATTGAATTATTCTTACTTTTCTTTTCCCAGGCACACCTTTATTTTCTCCATCCCCTCCACTATTTCTGTCTTGACCAAAATGTGCAAATGGTCTACTATTGGCTGCGAGCTGTCTTTCTTCCTGAGCTTCCTCTTGTAATTTATGAAGCCTTTGTAACATCAGTGGTACCATTTTCGCATTTTGCTCCCTAAATCCTTTAGTAAAAATAACAAATAATTATTTCCTGAATTCTATATTCCAAATATTAATGCTAATATCAAACTTTATTTAAAATTAATTGAAACCTGTAGCAATTTCCTGAACTTCCATTGCAGCAGCTACAAGCCCAGTTGCATAACTTTGCAAGGGTTCTACGCTTTTTTCTGCCCAAGAAAACAGACGATGAATGAGTCCTTCCATATCTGGCTGAAATACTGCAGAAGTTTCTAAACCAGGAAGTATATCAAGCATAAGACGACAGGCTGCAATATTGAGCTTTCTAACATCACGACCCGTAATACCCGCACGTGACCAATAAGTGTCCCTTAAGTAATCATTTATAAGCTGTTAACAGAATAATAAATTATATAATAATCTTCCAAGTTATATATATAATAATTAGTAATTATATTATTTCCTTTCCAATTCAATACTAGACCTACCTTAGTCATAAAATTATCTTTTCTAAATAATACTTTCAATATATGTCCAAAATTGCACTCTGGATCTGTGCGTGATGGATGTCTTTCATCAAATGGGTCAGGATCCATCTTTAAATAATTTTCTGTTTCTAGCTCTATAATTTCTGCCAGTCTTCGTAATGTTGGAACTGGATCATATGTAGGTGATGAATGTTCCTCTTCCCATTGTCTGAGAATTTGAACTACATCTGTTACTTCGGCCAATGATTCTGCGCTTGACATCTTTGTCCTTATTGTCCTATAAACACACATTTAATTAAGCTTATAGTTGTGAAACTCTCAAAGAATCCCCCTAATATTTTTAGATTATTTATTATGTCTTTTGGTTTTTTTATTTCATAATTATATTAATAGGATTTTATTATTCTTATGTCATACATATTTTTACTTTTATATTTAATAATACATTAATTCTATAAGATTTCAATTAAATATCCAACACATTCATAATAAAATAACCAAATAACACTGAAACTCAAATAATCCAAAGCAAGAAATATCTTTTTGTCTATTAATTTCAATTACAAATTATTTTACTATGCATATTTAACAATTACTCCTTCCATAAATTAAGACTAAAACAAGTTAAGATTAATAGAAGTAAAATATCAATTTAGATAAAAATAAAATAATATGTTTAAATAATTGTATATTACACAACAGAATATAATTAACCAATTCCTATACACTTTGATAATTTAATAAAAAAGCATAATTTCTAGAAGTTTTTAATAAGTAATCAATTATCGAACTAATTTCACTTTAATGTTTATTTAACATCTCAATGTTCTTAAATAATTGTTCATTAAATTTAAAAACTAATAACTTAACCTTAAAATCGAATATACAATAAACAAAGAACAGGGTTTAGGAAAGAAACGTGAAGAAGATTGATAGCACATTAATTATTGAATATAATTGTAAATACAAAAGACTGGAATATCGATAAAAACAATTTGTTAATGTTTTTTGAAAATCAGATAACGAAAAGCAGCGTGTATATTATTAGGTTAGAGTCAATGAAACATTACCTTCTTGAAATTTATTTTGACAGTTTACTCGTTTGACAATTATTATGGCGTATGTCACCTTTTACAGTGAATTATACTGTTAGATTGTAAGAGTATGTAAAATTTCAATTAAGAATGATGTTTTCTTATAAAAGTACGAAACGTAACCACCGACATGCACGCTGAAGACGGGCTAGCTAATTCAACTTTTCAAATATACTGAAATGTCACAATATAAAGTAGAATTTTTTTAAATGTATATGTTGGTTCTAGAAACTAGTGTTTTCTAAGAAATTTTGTATATTACGTTATCACAGGAATATTAAAAATTGGTAGTGTACAATTTTTTTTATTAAATATGCCGCTTCAGATACCGCTTAATCAAAAATTATTGAAATTACACAATGCAAAATTTTTCAATAATTAATAATTCATCAATAACTTTTCACTAATTAAGATATAATAGTAGTAATTTTCATTAATTAAATATAGTCACAAAAAACAAAATTAATTTTTTACTAGCTTTATATGTTTATTTGATAAAAAAATATTATTCTATGATATTTATACACAATATTTATATTCATATGATTTATGCATGTATTTTTATATTACATTAAAAGCAATAACTTTATAAAGACAATTATTTCATACATACATTCCTTTAAATTAAAATTTGCAAACAAAGTATAGTAAATCTTGATTAGTTTTGAGAACACATACCGTGATATATATTTCGACTAAATAAGTTACTTTTATGAACACACTACCTGTGTCATATGATCGTCATTAACTGAAGATACTTTCATCAGTAGGCGTTGACTTCTCGAAAACTTCGATTTAGAATTTGTTCATCAAAAAAGTAAAGCAATAATTAAGAAAGTCGTTACTGTTGTAAAATCGAGGAATCCTTCAACTTCAAAATGGCATTAAGCGATGGAGATGTACAAAAGCAGGTAAAAAGTATTTCAATTGAAGTATTTACAAATTTTCTTGGAGCATCGATTTTAAGCTATTTTTGCATTTTATTCTATATTGTTGCTTGAATGAAATATTTGTTCCTGACACTTTTTCTTGACAAAATTTTATTCTTATTGTCCTACTTTTCAATAATGATTTAAACATCTACAATTCAGTATAAATAATACATTTGATTGAATTAAATATTCTTCTTAAGTATTAAGTAACTTCAATTATGTTTATATAAATAACAATAACTTGAGTAGTAATTTTGCTTAAGTCAAAGTTTTAGCAATGTCAGTAATTTACTTTTTAGAAACAAAAAATTAAAAAGTATAATCCAACCATTGAATTGGATTCTATCAAAGTTAAAAATATTATTATTTCTTAAATATTAAAATATTATTATTCTTTCATCTGGAAATATGTTTAGGTTTTAATTCAAATTTTGTTAATAAAATTTTGTGTGTGTATGTGTGTGCGCGCGCGCGCGCGCGTGCGTTTGTGCGTGTGTGTACTTATAAATTGATATTTTTGTAAAAAGTAAAAGTAAATGTATAGAAAAGTTGAATGAATTTAATTCTATACTTCTTTAATCAAAAATAAAAAATGTATATTTTTATAATTATTATTATTTTAGATTAATCATATGATGGCCTTCATTGAACAAGAAGCCAATGAGAAAGCAGAAGAAATTGATGCTAAAGCAGAAGAAGAATTTAATATTGAAAAGGGACGCTTAGTTCAACAACAAAGGCTTAAAATTATGGAATATTATGAAAAGAAAGAAAAACAAGTAGAACTTCAAAAAAAGATGTACGTTTGATATTATAAAAATAATGTTAAATATTATATACAAATATTTTTATAATATATTAAGAGAAGTTTTTTTCTAGTAAATAGGTTTTATTTAAATAATTCAATTTCTGTTATTTTATAGTCAATCATCCAACATGTTGAATCAAGCCCGTCTAAAAGTCCTCAAAATTAGAGAAGATCATGTTCGTAATGTACTTGATGAAGCTAGAAAGAGATTAGGAGAAGTAATGCAGGATATTTCACAATATAGGGAACTTCTGAAATTATTGATTGTACAAGGATTATGCCGGGTACAAGACTTTACAGATGTTTAAATTTTCTCTTCATAACATTTGTTATTATTTTTACTTTTAGTTATTGTTTTTCTTTATAGAAAGAGGGTATAGACGTTTGCACAATTTATCTTTATGTATCTGTAATTTTTAGTTAACAGAGAGCCATGTTGTTGTTCGAGTACGTCAAGTAGACGTTCCTCTAGTAGAATCACTTTTTGATTCTGTTCAAGATGCTTATAAACAAATAACAAAGAAAGATGTCACAGTTAAAATTGATCAAGATAACTTCCTTCCTTCTGATAGTTGTGGTGGAGTTGATTTACTTGCAGCAAGAGGTTAGTAGATAATGCATACCTTTTAATAAATTGCACAATATTCTTATATATTTAGCAAAAACAAGATTTATCATTTATTTCAATCTTCTACGTTTTTTAAAATAAAATTAAATGATTCATATCATTCTGTTTTTAGGGCGCATAAAAGTCAGCAACACCTTGGAAACGAGATTAGAATTAATAGCACAACAATTAGTACCAGATATACGTTCTGCCCTATTTGGATCCAATCCTAATCGCAAGTTCGATGATTAAAAAATTCCTCTCACATTTTCTTTTTCTCTTCTTTTCATACTATTTTCCTTTCTAACAAAACATTCCCTTCTTTAGAGTGCTAAAACAACTAAGTATCTGTTGTGTAGAACGTAGAATCTGTTGTTAATATTGTTGAAAAGAGAGAGAAAGTGAAATTGTAAATTATATAAATATACATATATACACATATATATATGTGTGTGTCCAAACTATTATTGCACACATATTCAATATACATATATATCTATAAAGTATTTTATGCGAAAGCGATTATAAATTCCTTAAAAATGATCCTTAAAAATCAATTTCCTTTCTTTTACTTTAATTAAGTTACTTTTAATTGTAATTTCGTAATTTTTAATTGCCATGGTAAGTACAATTATTATTTAAAACAGGAAAATCCTTTAAAACACATATTACACATATTACATATTACAAGTATTTATTTTTTCTTAGAAGTTTCTTATACAACGAAAGAGATTTTTTTGCAGATTAAGATTTTCTATATGGCTTTATATATATATATTGTAAGAATAAATAACTGTATTGTTTCGTAATATTTAATTTTTTAAACGCAACAAATAGAACAATATTTATTTAAGTATCCAATTTACTTTATAAACAAAAATTAAAATAAATTTTATATGAATTTACTGATAGAACAGATTGAGTATCAAAACTTTCATTATTATAAATTGCAGTATAAATACAAATACTATATAGACTTATACATCGTACGCTAGCAATTTCACTTACTATACCGATGAAAAGGAAAAACTTAAAAGGTTTGATCTTATAATACATAAATTTTAAATATTTCCGATTTTAATTTAAATAAAATTTTAATTCCTTAAAATATAATTATTTTATAACTTAAATTGTTAGTTATATTCATCAGAAACCATTATTTCCATATTTTTAAAACTCCATTTATGTTAGTGGTATAAATTTATATTTCATATAATTTGGTCCAAAACAAATTTCTCTTGTTTCGAATCTAAGTTATAATAAAAATGAAATGTAGAAAAGTTTCAAAATTTATTGGATATAAATTCTAGTGTATTGTTGAAAGTTATAAAACATTTAATAAAATCATTTAAAACCAACTTCCCTATGCTTCATTTTCAACAGTTCTATCATTTCTTATAGGCTGTGAATCCTTTTTATTGCTATGATTAGAACTTTCATTTGTAGAAGATTTTTCTTCATTTACAGGGTTTGTTTCATTATCCCTTTTCAATTTTTTCAATTGTCCTATAACTTTAATATAATTGTAAGGAATAAGACCAACATTTACATTATCGGTAGCTTTGCACCATCCCGGCAAATTTTTTGGTTGTAGAGACTTGGGTGCAAGATAGACTTTTTGACCAGCTTTTATACTGAGTTCATCATTGCGAGCGGCAACAAAGTCGTACAACACTGTTGCAATATATGCGGGTTCCTCAATATCTTGCCATTCTTTTGGATCTTTTCCTAAAGATTAAATTCTTATTTAGTCATTTTATTTTATATGTAAAAAATTCATAAGACATAATCTTTAAATAGCTATCAAAGATGTTTTATGTTATAATACCTTTGTTTTGTATGTTTTTAATATTACTCGAAATTTTATGAATTATATAAGGTACTACAAAGAATACACTGAATATTAAAAACCCAGACCAGTAAGAAGAATTATGAACATTTGCACTTCTAACTTTTGCTAGTGATTTATCCCATAACTCTTCGTTTATTGAATCTTGATTTTGATAACCTAAAAGAATATTTAATAAAAAAAAAAAAAAGAAAACGAATAAGAATGTACATTGTACATTTTTCATTTACAATACAAAGCAGTTTATGGTTAATATAACATATTATTAACTCATATCGTAGAAGTACATATCATGTAAACTGTAAAATATAATAGAAAACTTTACCAGTAGAGCGTACAATCTTCCTGTACAACCATTTAAAAAATCTAATTAAAGCAAAAGTGCTAAGTAACTGATTTACAGTGGAGCGTAATTTTCCAACATTTTCTGCAACATTTAAAATTGCTCTGAATGAATTCGTTAAAGCAAAATATGTGGATTCCAATAGCATTGTCATAGATGAAAATGTATGAAGAATTGTCTCGATCAACTGAAAAGTTGACCTGGTATTTTCTTCAACATATTGGGAAAATCTGTAAACAAGTTCACACAACTATTACTAACTTATTTCATTATTTCCATCAAAATTCAGTTAACTATTTAATTAATTTTCATATTTCTTTTATATCTATATTCTATATCAATAGTTCATATCTATATTCAATAATTTTGGAAATTGTTTATCACATTTGAAGATTGTAAATTACATAAAAAAACATTGAGAATTCTATATATTTTTTATTATTAGGGACCGAGTCACAAAATCTTTTATCATTACAAACAAAATGAAAAATAAATTGAAAAGATTAAATATAATATAACATATGAAATAAATATGACAAGTTATAAGCTTCTTACCTATTTTCGGCATCACCACTGTGTCCGCCAAACATTCCATAATTATTATAATTGGAATATGGACCATATGAACTATATGAACTATATCCTCCATATCCATTATATCCCCTATATTGATTACCATATCCACCAAATCCGTATCCTCCATAATAATTAGATCCGAATGGTCTATGATCGCTAAGTCCAGAATAATTTTGGACTGGTTGACGCGGAGGTACTGGTGGAGGATTTCCTTGTTGAAGATTTGAAGAAGGAAATGGTGATGATGCATTTGGTATACTGCAATAAAACCATTTTATTTAAAAGTAACAGCATTATTCCATTAAATAGAGAAGAAACTTATTACTGTTTAAATACTGTTAACTATATTATTTTAAATTGCGGATTAGAATAAAATTTCAAAGATATGAATAGAATTACTATTTTATGAATGTTCCATGATTTGAAGCAAAAAATGACTTTGATTATTTTTTTTAAATAAGATATCACCTAAATCTTATCAACACGTCTTAAATTATTTGATAATTTGTCATCAATTATTAGATATAAGATTATAAATATTATCTTAAACTACTTATTACATAAAACCAGTACCTGTTTATGATGTTAGGTACATTTTTTAAGTGATTTCCATTAATCCCATTTGTTCTTTCCGGCGCCATACTTTACGATAATATGTTTATTACGTTCATCGTGTCGTTCACTGTACAAAGTTCATAACCTCTCTACTTATACAAAAATACTTAATACGGAAAGACAGAGTTCTTATTGATAATTGTATATGTATTATCTGATATTATTTTTTATTGTAGGACTCCAAGTTATGTTTTCAAACTGACCTTTTTACAGTAATACTCTTAAAATATAGTTAATTATTAAAAGTTCGACATTTATTATTTTCAATTTAATTCATTCAATTTAAAAAATAAAATTCATAATATTAAAAAAAAATATATATATATCTCCAATATCGAAAAATTTGTGATATTGATATTAATATTATAAGATAATAGCAAATATAGGACACGTTGATGAAAATTTAATTAAAGCATTACTTCATTTCGATGTTCAAAACAGAAATTATAGTATATGTTGTTGCGGTAACCTCAGTATCCCTAACTTTATTGTAGTAAACCGGCGACCAAGGTAGAATACAGAAAGAAGAATTTTTATTTATTAAATACAAAAGAATGTCAAATTTTGTAAAATTTATCGAAGAAAACATACTTTATGAAATTTTAGCCGTATCATGGCTTTTACTTCTATGGAAATATTATTTAAATCTTCGTCAGGTAAATGTTGTAAATTTTATCTAACCACTATTAACCTAAATCATTAACGTTTAGTTTCCTCATCTTGTTAATTTCTATTTCTATTTTAAAACATAATTTCTTTTTCATTATAATAATTAATTATAACATAGATTCGCCTTTCTATTATAACGATTTCCTAATTTTTACAAAATACATAATATTTAAAGAAACTATATTTCTCTTTTAGAAAATAATTATTATTAATAAAATTAGATTTATAAAAATAACTCTGTATTATGCGTAAAACAGTGTAAGTTCTTTTTTTTGTAGAGAGATTTGATGATGAGATTGACTGATTTACCTAAATCAATTGAAGGTTTAATGACAAAGGATGTTTATAATGAAGCACACAGTTATTTGCTAGATCAGTTAAAATTTAATGATTTTGAGAGTATATTTTCTGAACTTTGTACTACGGTATGAAATTTTTACTTGTACATGTATATATTATGTTATGTTGTAATATTTAAAATGAAATCATATAGTTCTTATAATATGTAAACATTTGAATATTTATAGGTGTATTTGTTAAATTTATGTTACTATCGATTTTGGCTATGGAGTATTGATATTGTCAAATATTGCGGCTTTGATGATCAAAATGAAATTCTCTTAAGTGGTGTTTGTATGTTCATTATAAACGTTATCCATGATATATTAATTTTGCCATTTAAGATTTATTCTACATTTGTTGTGGAACAAAAACATGGTTTTAATAAAGAAGTAAGAAAATAAAAATTTCTCTTCTAATATGATAAAAGTAATTTTTATGTTCTGTTAATTTAATACTGTTAATTTTAGACACCGTTATTCTTTGTCAAAGATCAGCTTCTTCAATTTGTTGTATGTGAGATACTTGCAGTACCCTTTCTATGTGCTGTAACATGGATCATAAAAAATGGTGGAGGGTACTGCTTCCTTTATCTTTGGATATTTTTAATAATTGCTGCCCTTTTCCTTATGATTATTTACCCGGAACTAATTGCACCACTTTTTGACAAATACACACCTCTTCCAAATGGAGATTTGAAAAGAAAAATTGAAGAGTTAGCAGCGTCAATCAACTATCCACTTTATAAAATATTTATTGTTGAAAATTCAAAAAGATCATCACACAGCAATGCATATCTGTATGGTTTTTACAAACATAAAAGAATTGTTCTTTATGACACTTTAGTCAAGGAGTATTATAAACCAGCAGAAGGTGAAACAAACACAAAAGGATGTACTACAGATGAAGTAGTAGCAGTATTGGCACATGAATTAGGACATTGGAAATATAGTCATACATTAAAGGGATTTATACTTGGCCAGGTAAATTTTTAGGCAACATATTTACAATATTACATCCTATTTACTAATTTATAAAAACATATTTTTGCAGGTACACTTGTTGATGAATATTTACCTATATGCAAAACTTCTTGATTATAAACCTATATTTGAAGCTTTTGGGTTTACGGATAGTCAACCCACGTTTATAGGATTCATTATTATTACTATCTATATTTCAAATCCTCTAAATATAGTAAGTTTAATGTATTACTTTTGATTTAGAAAAATTTGAAAAATCTTTGCATGCATAAAATATTGTAAGTTTGCTATATATATATATATATATATATATATAAACAATATGACTTAAATCTTTTAATATTCATAAAGAATGAAATTTTATAAAATATTTCGCAAATATTTCAAAATAATTTTAAATTGTTTTGCTTTCAAGATGTAATTTATGTATATTTTATTTATGATGAACAATGATATTTAAAGTAATATTTATAATATTTATAAATTATTTTACAATTTTTACAGTTATTCCAATACATAACAAATATACTTAGACGAAGATTTGAATTTGAAGCAGATAAGTTTGCAAGAATTTTGGGACATAGACAAACATTAAAAAGCTCTTTAGTTAAGCTACAGGAGGATAATCTTAGTTTCCCTCTTTATGATAAATTGTATTCTAGTTGGCATTGTAGTCATCCTCAAGTCCTTGAAAGAATTGAAGCTATTGATAAAGAAGATTAACTATAACACTTTTTAATACATCATGTACATCATGTATATTATTTTAACATTGTGTATATCAATTTAATGCATCATATTAACAGTCATGTAAAACAGTTACATCGGATAGTAATCAAACAATGGTTTTATAATTTGCAATTGATATAACTTATAGTTTAAGGGTACAATTAAATAATAGTCATAATTATGATTTATAAAAAAATGTGCTAAAAATAATAGAATTAATTTGATTTATCACACGTTCATGATGTAATTAATATTTTATAATCACCACATATATGTATTTTAAAGTTACAAAACAGATTAAGATAATTAAAACTTTATTATTATATAAGGAAAGACATTAAAACTTTAAAATCAATTATGTAATTGATGAATGAAAATGTGCTTCAATGAATCGTAAGCAATTATATCCATAGATTTGATTGAAATAAAAAATAATTATTAACAGAAACTCTTAATATAATTTAATTTTTAAAATAATGTCATAAAGTATTTGTAATATATTAGGAAATAATTACTGTGATTATAGATAGCATTCATTTAAAGTAGTGCATAAAATTTAATTTTCATGTTCTTTTTTCGATTTTACCTAAGTATACAATACAAGTTTCTTGCATTATTCTTTTTTTTTTTTTTTAACGACATATTTTAATATAATATTGTCATGTTTTTTGTAATAATACTAAACATTATAAAGTATTTTATACCTTATAAAGTAAAAAGCATAGTGCTATTCATCAAAATGAACATATTATTATCATTTTTAGATATATAAAGAATATTTATATATAACAATTATTTTCTTAGGTTGCATGTAATTTGAATTCTAAGGTCAAGATATATTTTGAGATAAGTATATACCATATACATAAAGTGATGTTACATTTGATATATAGAATTTCCATTAACTTTTATCATTTATTACTCTATATTTAAATTTTAAGGCATTTATGGAACATTATTATATATACATACATTCCCTTCTAACATATAATTTTATAGCAGCAAAATAATACATGTATAAATGGTATTAAACCTTTATTAAATTCTTAATAAATATTTCTCGATATTTCAATTATATAGAATATTCTTTTTTACATTAACATTTATTGTGAACTTAATATTCCGCGCCTTTAATACAATTTTTAAAGTAATATTTATTATTGTACTTTATGTACACGAAAATTAAAAACTTTTCTATATGAAATTTAAACAAGAGAATTAGAGTGAAACATAGTAAGAAATTTTTGTTATTGTTTATTTGTCTTATCTGGTTTTGATGAAAAAACAATGCAATATTTTGTAATTCTAGCTAATATATCAATTATATGCGAAAGAAATATTTGTTTGTCGTTATAAAATACTTGTATACGAATTAGAAAATGAAACAAATAACCAAATGGTAAAAATAATTAACATGAATTATCTAATATAATATGATATTCTCATATTGCAACCTACATTATTCATATCTCAATTTTATTAAAATGCTCATGTTTACAATAAATACATTGAGGAAAAACCACGTGATAGATCCGTTTCTTATTCCAAGATTTATTGTGCCTGAAACAAATATGAAAATATATTTAGTTCGAATTATGTATTGCGAAAATGTAATTTATTACGTTAATAATTTGGAATAAAGATTGGCTTATATCCGTTAGACAAATAATAATACACATTTGCAAACGTTTAATTTATAAATTAATCATTCAATTAATTTAACAGGCAGAAAGTTCGTGGTTTCTAACTTACTTGTTCTTATTTAGTTGTACTTATTCCAAAGAATCGCAAATTTTAAGTATTTTTATTTTTATTCGTAAAAAATTGAGAAGATCACCAAATTTAAATTATTTATTTCAGTTATCAATTTTTTCACATTTAATAGATTAAAATTAAAATTAGTAAATAAAAATTTGTAATCTCCGATAGTTTTTTATGCTGTACATTCGTCAATCAAGATAGAATTAAATGAGTGGAAAATTTTAGTAAAATAAGGTTTTAATAATGTATAATCTAAATTAATTGCAAAAGGTTTGTATTATATACTTTCTAGTATTACTCTCTTGCAGTACATCCTAGCAAAGACATTTATGAAACTTTTACTTTCATTTATAAGCAGCAACTCAGTAGGAAATTATGCCTGTATCATGATGAAATTATAATTTCAATAATAGTAACTATAATTACTATGTAATAATGTAAATTGTTAGTATAAAACTCTAATAATGGTATAATTAGTAGTGATAAAAAAACATCAATAATTGTTCACTTTATATTGAAAATTTGCCACCTTTCAATTATACCAAATCTTACAAAGTATCTTCTACATTGGACCGCTTATAAATATTTGATATTTTGTAGATGCTTTGTGCATGAACACATGAAAATTCGAGGTTACAGCATGCAGGTATACAAGAACTCTAAACCTGATATTGACCACGAACCTTCGCGCATGTGCATGCCAAAACTTTTTCTCATTGATCAAATCGACGTCGATAACGTTGATAAGTTACAAAATGCATTATATTTGATTTAAAAAAAGAATAAAAAGAAAGAAATTACTTATAAACCAAACAAAAATTATATATCTTGTACAAAATGCTAATCGTGCATAAATTAGTTTATGTTCAATTGAAATATTACAAATGACAATGCTTCTATCGTGAAGAACATTAAAAATAGACTTTACAATGATCTATGCATTTATAATACTTATTCTGTTTAATCGTATTATTAGTAATTACTAATGCATATAAATACGCAAATAGATATTTACATAACTGACCAACTATTTGTTCATGTAAACAAATTAATCGCGATCTTTCAATCATTATAGATCAAATTATCAGCTTGTGGAAAAGAAACAAATAGGAAACTTTTCTTTAAACTCTGTTCCGGAGTGGTGCACGGGCTCTTTATGCTATTCTAAATTTCGATACCTACTCTTTTCTTTTTTCAATATTTTTACTCTAAAAAGTTCATAATACGGTGGTCCGTTAGAAAAGAAAATGTACTTCATGCTGGACGAACTTAAACTCCCGAGTTATAATTCTTAAATGGCTTGATGATTTTATAATAATTAATTTATCATCTACTTATACTTCAATATGAACAGAAAGTCAATCAGCAATTAAACAAAATTCAGCAAAGATAATCTCAGATAGAAATTTGCAATATTAAATACAATATATATTGCACTTTTCAATCAGTTCTATTTAGTCTTAAAGCGTAATCTAAAATCGTAAAATACGAAACCTTGTTCTTTCTTTATTCGATAGTAAACTTTCGTTTAATAATATTTTACTCATATGGTATCAATTCTATTTATCATTATTGCACATCAATTATTTATCAAAACTACACATCCTGTTTTCTAACTCTTATAACAATAAGTTTGATTCAACTATCATATGATATTAATCATGTTGGTAACATTATGTTCACTTATAAAATGAATTAAAAATAACATTGAGGATACACACTAATTTAAATCTTCAACGTATATTCGATAAAAATTCATTGGAAAACAAAACAAATCCAATGTCTCTTGCAAAAATTCAAATGATTACAAATAAGATTTGAGAAATTAACATATAAAATTTAAGTAATGTTATCTGAAAGCGAACTTTTTCGCTTCGAATTACCAAGTTATTCATATCATAGATAAATATGTCTCATTCATCTGTATAAGTTCGTCCAGAAAGAAATCTATCATTCTATATGTACAAATAAATAAATATAAATATAAACAAATATATGTATATTTATTTATTTATATGTATATATGTGCGTATACATATATATGTGTATATATACACATACGTATGTATGTATGTATGCATGTATGTATGTATATAAATATAATGAGTTATAAAACACAACAGTACCTTGCACTTGTCGCTCAGTTTGAGCGCAAGCGACCTGGTGGCTGGTGTTCCATCGTCGTGTGGCGACAGAGAGAGAGACTCACGCATGTGAACACACGAGTATGAGCACTGAACAAGTATCCAAAGCTGCTCTGAAAAGATTTCATTCCATTCCGAATATCGTCCCAAATGTTTATTTTCTCTTTCATTGTTTCACAAATTTCTTTATTTCCTGTCATGCAAATCATGATGGCTCCAATTACAGAGTACATCCGGTTTAAATAAAGTTTCTTTAATACATTATTCGATATTCGGAGGAAAAATTTTTCAGATAAAAATTGCACAGTAAAAGAACTAAATAGAATAGTACGTTAGTTAAAACGGACTTAAAATTAATTTAAAATCATTTAATGATTCTTAATAGTTGATGGCATATAAAAAAAATTTGTTTTGTGCAAATTAAAAAAAATATATAAATTTAAATAATCATCAGAATTATACTTAATATTACATAATAATCATTCACCGTTTTCAAATCACTGTTCTTTATAAAAGAAAAGAAAAAACGTCTTCTTTTCACATATTTTACCTACAGCAATTAACAATTTCCTAAGATGCTTTGTAAAAAATAATTATATCCCTACAAAAGAAGGGCTATATCAATATTATAGATTATTAGAAATAATTTTAAATTTCCAAACACTACGATTTGGCTCACAACTGGCTTAATGTGACTTTTCTCTGTAACATTTCACTATAACGTAATTGAAAATGATATCGTTGAGATATAAACAAAAATTAATAAACTCAAAAAATTCTTTGAATCATTCATATAAATAATGATAAGTAGAATTAACCAACAATAATTAATTTATCTTGATTTTTCAATGAAGACTCCCAGACAAAATCTTTTAAAAAACAATTTTATATATGTAAACTGTTAAATTTACATATTTAAAGTTCGATATTTTCTAGGAAAAACGTAATGACAATTCCGGGAGCCAAGCGGAATGAAAGGCTGTAATTCTGCTTATGAAGAAAAACGTTATATAGAAAATATTTATTTTTCGTTTGATTGAGCCGCGCCGAACATCGGTGCTATATATATATTCTCACTTTTTTTCATCTTCTCTATCTCTCCTCTTCTCTCTTTCATAATCATTTATACGCATGCAAACATTCTGTCAATTTTCTACATTCTCTCTTCCATACATACGCATATTTATATATATATATATATATATATATATATATATATAATCTCTCTCTCTATCTATTTAAATATTTGCAGTGGTAGAATCTTGCTTATCCGAATTCACAATTATTTGTTTGAACCATTGACTTTTTCTGTTGATTGAACGTTTAATTTCTCTTTAAATGAGCAAAATTTGTTAACTTCAAATTACTTCTATTAAATAAAATAAGTATCCTTAACATAATATTTAAATAGGATAAAAATTTATTTAAATCAATGCGGTTACAAACGCAGTACTTTTTTTATATAACTTTTTATCTATTGTTAGTTGAATATAACATCGTAAAAATTTAAATGTACAAAAGTTCAATCAACGAATGTCCATGCGAAAATACTTGAAGTTTCTATGATACACGGTTAATCAAGATCCTACTATTAAGATTTGTCTATCTATACAGTACGATCGACTTAAATGTATATATTCAATTGTTTCTTTGACTGTTGGAAATATAAAAAGAGATATTTAAAAATTATTTGATATAAAACGGAAAATGGCAATAAAAATGAAGATTTTTCTTCTCACGAATATTTCTTTTTTTCTTAAACAATTTGATATATCAGATTATTACTGATACTATTAACCACCTTCTACAAATTAAAAACATATCATTCTTACAATTCCAAAAATGCATATTTAACCTTTTAAATTTTATTTCTAAAAAGATACTAAAATATAGCTCAATAAAAATGTTAAATAAGTTATCAAAATAAGTCATTTCGAAATCTCTTCTATTCATGGTAGAAAATATTCATTTTCATTTTTATATTCATTTTTAAATTAAATACTTTTCTTGTATTTCCAAAAGTTCCTAAGAAATAGTTAAATATATATATTTAAATTGAATATATTGTATGTTTGTTCACTACGAAAATACAAAAGTATTTACAATTTAATAAATAATAAGTCGCCACTTGGAGTATCCACGGGTCATAGGTCCTGTGTTTACAAATCACAGCTTCTTAAGTGTCCAATTGTTCACGAAATCAATTTATTTGAAATCTGAAACTCTGAATTAAAGATATCTTATTCTATTCAATCGATGATGTATTTTCTGTTGTCTTTGTTTTACACAAATCTTAAAACAGCGCAAGTTAAATTTTTAACGTGAAATGTGATAAAGTTCCAAAAATTAATAAAAGTGTCTTTTTTTGATATATTTCCCTCGCGAATAGCATAGCCACTATAGATTTATATGCGAATTTATTAATTTAAAGTAAATTAAAAGCTCGTACATTTTCATGTCTTTTATTATAATTTCTTCGTTGTATTTACTCCTTAAGATCTACTTTTAATAACAAGCAGTAGCTTTATCAGTATTACAGAAGTTTGATTGAAATTGAAACGAAATATCACTACTTTCAACAATAATTATCATCGATTGAATACAATTATTCTAAAATTCAGTATCTCATTTTCTAAAATTGACTGTTTCAATTCGACCCAAATTGAAGCAACGAGTTCTCCCTCACACCACTCCACAGAGTAAGAAAAAATTTTAAAGAGAAAAATCGCTCTTTACTTTGGTCTAAGAATCCCTGCAATCCTCTTCTTCCTCCTTCTTCATTTCGATGCCTTCTTCTTTTGTCTCAACCGTTTCTACTAACTCTTCCTTCTGTTCATTAGAGATTACCTCCTTCATATCAATTTCTTCTTTTACTTCTTCTTTCACAGCTATTTCTTCTTCCTTTGCAGGTTCTTCTTTCTCTTCAACATTCGCAGAGGTTGATTCTTGTTCTTTTGATTCTTCAATTTCCTCTCCAGATGGACTAACATTAGTCCATCTAGATTTTCGTCCCCTATTTCGATTTTCTCTTTCCATGTTATTCGGATGTTTATTACCACCTTTTTTGTCTCTAAGATTATCCCTTTGTGAGTGATTCTCTGAATCAGAAGGCCAGGAACCAGGCGGAAGTTCCTGATTTCTCCAGGGAGCAGCAGACTCTGGAGGAATAATGGATGGCGGACCCATAGGACCGAAAGGTGGTCTGACATGGGGACGAATATCATCAAAAGGTGGTCTGAAAAAGGCATCCGGTTCTCGGGGATCAAAAGGTGGCCCACGGGGGCCAAAAGGCCTCATACCAGGACGAAGAGGACGAGGTCCTAAACCTCGTGGATGGAACATTAATGGACCTATAAAATAAAATCTTGTTAAACTTTTATTCATTAATTTAAATTTATTCATTCATTCGAACAATATAATAAAGTTGAATGTAATAAAATTTTGTTATATATAAAAGTTTGGTAGCAAGTATATAAAAAATTACTGATGTCTATGTTAAATACAAGTACTAGTGAAAAAGTTAACAATTCCTGAATTATCTTTTTATTAAACTTGTTTACCTGGTCCACGAGCTCCTAAGGGAGCTGGCCGTGGTCCAAACCCATCAGGATGTCCAGGTCTAGGTCCTCTAGGTCCCATTATTGGCGGCATCCCAAAAATAGGATCAATTCCAAAGAATTCTCGCCTTCTAGGTTCAAAATCGCCCCGGTCAAGGTGTCCCCTTGGATCAAAACCATCTTGAAGCCGTGGATCAAAACCATCTCGCCTAATTTCATAATCGAACCGATCCCGATCATCGAGTGCTCTCCTTCCTCGTACTTCAGACCTATCAAATTCCTCCCTTTGGCAAGCAATTAATCAAGAGTTCAACGCTTTAAACATACTACAATTTTATTAACAATTATGTTTTGTAAAATGTAAATATCATTACTCAATGAATATTAAAAAAGAAAGTTTAATATTTTGCATTTTACATTATATACTGTATAAACATTACAGATGATGATTGTATTTACTTCTGCAATTTACATTTATTTACTTCAATTGTAAATTCAAAAAATTAATACGAAGTAATAGCTCACCTTTGTTCTCTAAGTGATCCGAGTCTTCCGAATTCTTCTACTCTTTGTTGTCCATGTATTCTATTATCAAATTCCTCTTGATATATTCCTCCTTGCAATCTTGGAACATCCATAAATTCCTCGTGTATCTGTGATCCTCTATGACCTCTTCCGAAACTTTGTCTATCTCTTTGCTGCTGATATTCTCTCGGATCTTGCGGGTTACGAAAATCTGGTGGTCGAGCTGGAAAATCACCTCTTTCTTGAGGTAAACCAAATTTTGGCAAATCCATTAAAGAAGAAAGGGGTTCTCCACGAGCCGATCGAGAATCATCAAAATTTCTGTCGGATCTATCTCGTTCCTGGCGATTACGAGGTATTATTCGATCGACACGATCTTCAAGTGGCAGTGTGCCATCAGCCAATTGACGCAAACGATCAGCTAAGCTTGGTTTCCCATCTTTTTTTGGAGTAGTTTCGTTTTCCTGAATATAAATATTTTGTTAGAGTCGTTTAATAATAGAAAATTAACTGAGATTACTGTCATGGCAATAAATAATGGTATTATTAGTGCAAACTACAAATTTTTGTAATTTAAATCTTTTGGACTGTTTCATACTACTTTTTAAATATTTTTGATAAAGGTAGATCAATAAAATCTTTACTTCAATACTTTTAATTTAATCTTCTTTTAGCAGCAAATAATTACCTGAAGAGTTTGAGTTTGTGGATTTCCTTCTCGATTTTCCCGGTTTTCCCTTTCTCTTCTGTCATCCCTGTCTCTATCTCTAAGATCTCTTCTACGATCACGTCCCCTATCTCTCCCTCTACCCCGGTCTCTTCCGCGATCCATTCTAGAGTCAGTACCTTCCCTATCTCTGTGAGATAAATGCGTCTCTCTGTCTCTTCTTTCCCTATTTTCACGATCTCTTTCTCTTTCTTTATAATCTCGATGCTGTTATTAAATTTACATCAAATTAAAATTTTACGCAGGACATTCCAAATCACATAGTTACAACATTAGTTGCTGCAATAAATGAATTTTATTTACCTCTACTTGTTGATCAGATTCTGCTCGTTCTTCATTTTGTGAAAGTTGTTGTTCGGTTAAATTACTTTTATTCTTTGATCCATTTGAACTTTGTGGCATTGCGTCTTCCATCTCTACATCCATGTCATCAGCAGAATGTTGTTGTTGAGGTAGTTGCATTTGCAAAGGTGCAGAAGGGCCTACACCATATGGTTGGCGTAACATTGGTAAATTTGGCATACCTGTTTCTGTTGTTGGCGGAGGAACTCCTATTGGAGGAACATTATGTGGCATACCTAGAAAGAAATGAAATCTAAACTTTTATCGCTTTCTTTTATTCATGGTTTAGCTCACTTTATGAATTGATCATATACACATACCAGTAGAATTAGGTTTATCAGAAGGTGCAGCTGGAGCTGGTAAAGGAATTTGAGTTAATAAGCCGACGCCAACACCTGCTCCAAATGGAGAATTTACAGGTGGCGTTAACATAGTTTGCATCATTCCCGGTGGCCCTAATAAACTTTGCATATTTGGAGGTGGCACACCTATGGGAACATTCGGCATTAAACTATGTGCCATTGGTAATCCCATTGGTCCAATCATACCTAAACAATAAAAGAAAAAAAAAAAAGAAAGAAAAAAAGAAGGTATAAAACGATAAACTTTAAAGAAAGAATAAAAATAACTAATACCTATTTTTGATTGAGTCTTCAATTTTCGTTAAAATTTTCCTTCAATAAGTACTTACGAGGAACTCCCGGCATTGTAAAAGCAGGTGGCATCATCTGTAATTGTGTATTTGGTGGCGGTAAAAGAGCAGCTGATGTAGGAGGTCTAATTGGTGGAGGTTGACTTGTATCGATTACTTGTTGCTGCTGTTGACCTTGTTGTGAAGTTTGTTGCTGCGATTGTTGCTGTTGAGCACTAGTTGAAGGTTGTATTACATTTACAATACCATCCGCCAAATTTGGAATTCCAGCAGCTGCAACTAATGCTTGCTGTTGCAATTGCAACTGTTGTTGAAGTACATCTGCATTTGTTCCGGAATGCTTTAATTTACCTGTTAATGATTTATAACGACTAGCATGAATTGTCTCAAATATTCCTTAAAACATAATTGTTCCTTTACCTTTTAGATTGGGCGGTAGAGTGTCTTCGTCAATCATACCTCCTTCTTCTAATAATTCTAAATCTTGATCAGTAACATTGACTAATTTATTCCAAGGAATATAACTAACTCCCAACTCAACTTCCCAATAATCTTTCCATTCTTTTCCTTTCACTCCTTTTCCTGGAGCCCAAGCTAACTAGAATATAATAAAAATTCTATTATTTTGAAACGATATAGAATTTTATTGTTATTTGATAATACATTTATAAATATTTTTAATAAAAACAAAAATACATTATTATTTTTAAAGGTGACCAAAACTGTTAACTTACAGTGATTGCCTTTCCTTGCATTTTATGATTTTTAAGCTTAGTAAGAGCCCTATATGCATCTTGCCTTCTATTCATGCATATAAACGCGCAACCTCTGGGTGAAATTAAATCTATACTGACAATATCACCAAATTCTCCGAAAGTATCTGAAAGTTCTTCTTGGTGTACTAATTTCGATAGATGACCTACCCAAAGAGTTGTACTGCAAACTGCAAATAAATATATTAAATTCATATATTAAAAAAAAAAAGAGAGAAAAAAACAAGAAGAACAATTCCTTCAATGTAAAACCAAATGCGCATGCATATGAAAATAGGTGAAATTACCGCTTAATTTATCTCTCACAATTGGTGGTAATCCTCGTTTACGCCTTTCTCTTTCTTTTTCTCGTTCTTCCTCAGTCATTTTTTCTCGACTATCCTCCCTTTTTCTGTCACGACCTCTGTCTCTTGAACGAGACCTATAATATAATAATATATTTATAATAATACAAAATTTACGATCATATCACATGATCATAACAAAGTGCATAAAATAATGTATAAATATATATTCAGGTATATTGCCTCTAATATAAGCAAAAGAAGACATGTAAGATTACCTTCTCCTCCTAGATCTGCTTCTTGATCGAGATTTTCTATCTCTGTCTCGATCTCGATCCCTGTCCCTATCCCTATCTCTATCTCTATCCCTATCTCTGTGTCGTGGTGATCTAGATCGACTGTGATGTCTGTATCGATCAGGCGATCTACTTTGTGATCTTGTATTTTCACAATTTACAATTTCTACACTGCTACTATCTCGCCTTGCACCATTTCTATAGACAGTCATTTATTAATAATCAGTTTCAATATTCAGTATTGTTACAAGTTAAATTGCAATAGAAATTAAAGTAAATTTAAATCAAATGAAATACTAAATTTCATGAAAAGGGAAAGGCTAATATATCTTTTACTCTACTTTATAAAAGGGAAGAATGTTTACCCAGAATAATCTTGCGTGTCCTGCCGTTCATCAAGAAGTGGACTCTTTTGATTTTGATGCGCTTGCTGATTTATCTGTCTAATATTTGATAAAGGTTGAGAGGCATACGGTAGAGCCGGTGGATAACCAGGAGGTGGTTGACTCATATCTTGTATGACTCCGCTACTTACATTTGTTGTATAAGTATTTTGTTGACTTGGTTTCAAAATGTCTGATGGTTTTAATTCACATTCAGATGCAAATGGTAAATTCTAAAACAAAGATCGATTTTCATTAACATACATGAAACTATTAGGATGTCTCTTTTACTTTTATGTGAACAAGAAAATTATTAATACTGTTAATAACATACAGGAACAGTTTGAGCTAGATGTTTATCAAATTCTTCCTCTTGCTGCTTCATTTGCTGTAGTTTCCGCATCTTCTCTTCTGTTTCATGCTGTGATGAAGAAGTACTTCCTTGCATTGTTTGTTGTAATGTTTGAAGTTGTCTCAAAACCTATATATCAATCAGAGAATTAAGCAATTTATTAATCAAATCATATTTTTTTCCTTGACTATTATATCGATGTGTGAATAATGATAAGTTTGTACCTCTGGATTTGTTAAAAGAAGTCCAAGACTCTCCAAACTATTTCCTGTTGAAACTGTATTGTGTTGACCAGTATTAGATCCTGCGGTTGCTGCTGGTGAACTAGCCACAACAACATCATCATCCTCTTCCTCACCATAATCAAAATCTAAGAGCTTTTTATCAAATTTTACAGAACTTTTCTGTTCATTTGCGGACTCCTGCTTTTTTAATAATAACTGCTGTAAGTGTTGTAACTGATCAAGGAAAGAAACATCCATTTGAGCTGTATTCGATTGCCCCTGAAAAGAGAAGCCAAAACTGAAATTCTGTTCATTTTACGTACAAAAGATACATGACAAAGTGGAAGTGTACAAATAATATATAAAATAAATATAAAAGCAAAACTTACTAAAAGTTTATTAGCATTAACTATATTTGCCGTTTCTATTTTTGTTTGTGCAAGCCAAGCAGGATCGATTGGCTTTGCGGAAGAAAATAATTTTTGATCCTTTACTGCATTTTTTGCAGTCAAAGGAGGAGTCTTTACAGAAGTTGCAGTATTACTAACATTATTTGTCGCAGACGCATTCAGTGTACCTAAACATAATAACGAATATTCACTATTTAATTTTATCAAAATTTGATATATTGACTCATAACTTCCTTTTACCATTGGTATTAACTGCTTGCTCCTTATGTATTGGATGATTTGGATCCGCAAGATCAAATAAGGGCTGTATAACCTCCGAAGGGAACACTGCATTCTTCTGCCAAAGATTTAAAACTCTTATTACTTTGCTTTTATCTTCCTGAGGGCACTTCAAAAGATTTAAGAAAGTAGTTTGCATGTTCTTGGCAAAGCGTGGAGCAAAGACATCTTTCTCTACCCCAAATTGGTGTCTGGACTGACGTACAATTGAATCTATAACGTACAATCCAGGCACTTTGTACTCTGGCTTACACTGTAACATTAATTGGCAATTAATACAAATAAAACAAACAATATAATTACCATGTATTTTATACTTTGCTCTCAAAAGCTTTCTTATTTTTTACAACTCACTTTTTGGATGAATTTCTCGACACTTTGCACAACATGTTTATAGAATTTAATTGCCTTAATTGCACCTCTAGTTAAAGAATTCATCTTAGCTTTCGATATTGGTGGTTTAACATCATACAGAGCTGAGAGCTGAAAAAAAAAAAAACATACATTTAATTATTATTTTCTACTTTTAATACTTCAATGTATTCATAATCATTTAATATAGTAATCAGGGAATTAAATTTTTTAATTTAAAGGATCTTAATAGCTCTCAATAGTACTTGAAAAGAACTGTTGATGTTGATTAATGTACCTATAATCTTCAAAAGCGATTCTAAGTTTTATATGTAACAAATCAAAAGTCAACGATATATGTATATTCTAATGAATTGATTGCAAAAATTAAACAAATTTTATTACAAATGCTATGAATTCAACTAATATCACTTACAAAATATTCCTTATTGTTTTCCCTTATTTCTCTACCTTCCTTCATAAACGTAACTAACAGAGCTAAACCACACATGTACAATAATTATTTACCCTTTCTTTATCATTACATAAATTACAAAATTTTTGCATAATAAAGACGATAATGTTATGCATCATAAATACTTAAAATCACAATAAAGGTTCTCTCTGATTTCTCTCCCTCTTTCTTACATATAAAGATGATCGCTCTCTTTCTCTCTCTCTCTCTCTCTCTCTCTCTCACACACACACACACACACACACACACTGGCGCGCGCACGCACACACACACACTGGCGCGCACGCACATACACACACACGCACACGTCTAGAAATCAAAGCATTCTTCAAGCACGAAAGTCACTTCAATTTTCATACAACAAACAGCAAAGACAAGTCGGGGGAAATAATATCGTTTGAATCTTTAGTTTAAAATAATGACACGATCTCAACTTCGAAAAGTAAGAAAGAAAGAGAAAAAGGAAAAGACGAACAAGAGAAAAAAAGAGGGAGAGTCGGCGGGCTAGAAGAAGAATTAAGGGTAAGTCAATTCACCTCTGCGTTAAATGCCTTAACCGCCTCCATCCTGAAGAAGGTGCGAAGCACCAAAGATTTGCTATGTTTCACAGAAATCCGTGATCCTTGGGACGTTCAATGTTTTCGCGATAAATCGCATGTCTTGGCTCAGGGCGCACTGTCTAGCTGGGCCATGCCACTCAAGATGGCGGCGCTATTTCCCGAAAGGCATCGCGGGGCGGTGATGCGTGACGTCACATGCCGCTATGCACAGTCGGTAATAAGTTTCGCTTTAATACCGATTATTCTACACCAATCAAGATCCAAAGAAATAGATTATTAAACGGGAATCGATCTAAATTTCTGTCTTCCCACGATTTCCTTCACTTTTTATATAATTAATTCAATTTTAACAAAATGTAATATATACGTGTATATATATTTATATACTATATATGCATTATATATATTTATACATATAAATGTAATTAGCCATATAAAAATTATACGGTATTTACACAAAACTGATATAAATTTGTTCGATATGAAATATTATATCATTAGTTTATCTTTTTATAGTTTTTTGATTATTAACCATAGCCTTCTATAAATTTCAGTAATTAATTTATAAATTTCAATATTTCTTAAATTTGCACCTTATTATATAAGTTTTACAAATAATTTTGTAAGAAAATAAAAAGAAAATATTTCTTCATGAAATTTATTACAATTTATAAAATAATTCTCTGTAAGAATTATATCATAATATATTGTTCAGTGTATATTACAAACGTACATATTCTACGCTACTACTATATGTATAAATATACTGTACTGTATAAGTTCTCCTAATAATTATCTGTATAACCTGATATAACTAAAAATTATAGGGACAGAGCTACCAACCGTATACATCTACGTACATTAGAAATGTCAAATAATCATTTAATAGAAGTTTGAACTCTAATGTAAGTTTATATAGTTTCACTATATTTATTTAACGTAAAGTGTGTTATTATTTGAAATTACATTGTATTATAAATGTAGAAAATGTTTATTCAATAAATAAATATATAAATATAGATGATCATAAAGAAAGGATTTTACAGCAATACAATACAAGTAATAATAACTTAACAATCACTTTACCATGACGTGCAAATTTCGAGTTTTCAAATTGAATCTTGAGTTTGTATAAATATTTTGTCGTATATTTTTATAAGTTATAAGTTTTATTTAATGAATTTTATTAATGGAACAGGTATCCACATACATTTAGTAAAAATGATAAAAATACCGGATGAAATTAACCTCGAGAATTACACTCTGATACTTCCCTCGGTGGCTGTTGGAAACGTTGGACAATTATGTATTGATTTATTAATATCTAGCTTGGATATGTACAAAATTGGAAGTTTATGGAATTCTATGTTTCTTCCAATATGTGGACTTGATCCGTATAATAAAGATTCTACTTCTCTTTGTACTACTGCTGACTTTTACCTTGGAAGATGCCATGATATAATTCTTTTACAATTACGTTCACCTTATATTGGCAGTTCGAATGACTTCTTTAACGAAGTAGCACAATTTATTCAAGAAAAGAAAATTAGTAAGGTACAGTAGTGTAATGCATATATAATAATATTACAAATGTTAAATCATTTGATTGTTATGTTAATATAAAAACTATTCTTATAGATAATAATCCTAACCAGCAGTTATGATTATGAGTGTGCAAATAGGTCAGAGTGTAAAATAAGGTACCTTACTTCGGATGATTCTTTATTGAATAATGAAAAACTTCTTAAGGGCTTACATTGGACAAAGCATATGAAAAGTATCACAATAAAATCTACAAGACAATATTACATTCCTGGTGGTGGATTTGCGAACGGTCTATACGAGTATTTTAAAGAAAAGGAAATTCCTTGTACAGTACTGTTCTGTTATTGTTCAGAAGGAGACAATGTTTCTGATGCATTAATACTTTTTAAAGGATTGAACGAATGGTTGAATTTGGTAAATGATGATACTAATGATATTAAACGTCCACCCTCTTGGGAATTCTTTTTTGGAAATCCACCTTCCTCTAATATGTATTGAATTTTATATCTATCTGTACTTTATTAACTCTATCTCGATTTTTAGAAAATAAACTATAAATATAAAAATTGACGCTGTAAAAATTACATCCCAGTAAAAATATCAGTTTCTTAATATTAAAGAAAAGAAAGACATACGGATGTTAATAAATTTTAAAATAATGTTACACAATAAATGGCATTGTTGTTAAGTTAAATTACAAAGTTATATTTAAAAAGGAACAGAATCCATTTGTTTAAGTAATATTTAATTTACATAAGAACTTTAACAAATTTATTATTTATAAAAAATGATTAAGCAAGTAGCTTGAATTTAGAAGAGAAGGCGGAATATGACACTAAGGCAGCTAGAAGGACAGCAAGGAGTTCTGAGTTGACCCAAGGTCCACGATATATGCCTGGATTATTAAGCACTACAACAACTAAAGGCTTCACGCTATTTGGATCTTCTCCATTTCTTAATGCTTTACGTATAGCTGCATATCTTTCATCGTCATATAATTTTATATTGTAATCTCCAGAACGTGCTTTTTTCACATCTTCTGTCCAAGAAACCTATAAAATTGATATTTATTGCAATTACAATTAAGTTTTTATAATTTACGTATGATTCTGATTTGATACAAATTCAACTTTGTTATAAATTTAATACGATTTATTACAAGTATATAGATCTTAATTTTAATACCTGATACTTGTTATCAGAACTTAATCTGGCAGCTGGTAATGATTTACCATCAACCTCTGCGTATAAGGTAATACCTTTCACACCATTACTACACTTAAGCACAAATTGTGTTGTGAATGCAACATTTGTCAGAATTGTTGCATCTTCTGTGACATATGCAGAGGCAACGACTTCAGGCTTCTGACACGTTTCGGCAAAAGTGTCGAAAATTCCACAAATTATAAGAATAGAAAAAATAATGAATCGTTTCATTGTACTGTTACACGTTTACTTTAATTGATGATTTCTATTGAATGTTGTTTACAAATAAATTATATCAATAAAATTAACTTCACTAATGTCAGTTTAAATCATGTTAGGTTAAACATTAATTATGTATACCTATAGTGTGTTTATAAGGACTAAGCTATATACTTTGATGACGTGTGGACGTTTGAATATGTGAACTGACACGTAGTGAATAGTTGGAAACAGTGGTACCAACATATTTTTGAAATATTAGGAAACATTAAAACCTAACTTGTTTATGAGCAATATTTTACTTACAAATTTCACATACCACAATTAGAAATGTATGATATATACGTTTACATTAACATATGTTATACTATAATTAATATTTTACTGTTTATTGCGAAAGCATAATTAATTAAATACAAATATAAAACTCAGCTCTTTATTTAATTTTTTTAAGACACAATGTCAAAAAGGATGCCACAAAATGTTAATATAAAATAATATTGTATGTATGTACGTATGTATGTATGTATGTATGTATGTATGTATGTATGTATGTACGTATGTATGTACATGGAATTAAGATATATAGATATATGTTATTTTTATCCAGATTAAATTCACTTTAAATCATGCATACATAATATAAGAATATATTATGCATTTTGTACCAAAATAAAATTAATATAAATTTCTATTTTGTAGACGTAAATTAAAATATAGAATTAAAGAATTAAATAAAGATACTTCGAAGATTGTTTATATACAATGCTTGAAAAAATATGTATATTCTAATATTATAAATATATATTAATAGTTATCAAAAGTTTATAATATAGGCACACATTATAAGAATAATAGAGAGTATTTGGTTTATAAATACTTGAAAAACCTGTACTCGAGATACAGAGTTTTAGCAATAATAAAATAATTGCTCATGACTCACTTATAATACAAATTCTTTAAAAGTTATATTCCCGTGAAACTTTTGTATATTATACTAGTCAAATTATTTCGGTGCTTAAAATACTATGAAAATGACTTTACATAAGCATGTGTAAGATGCACATTTTACTAATAAATAATGAAGGTTATATACGTGCATTAAATATATAATTTCGTTGAATCTTAATGAAAATATGTAGTAATAAAGAATTACTATTCACTTGTACCAATGACTTTTTGCTCCTTAGTCATGAATTTAATTGCGCTACTGAACTTTTATATATTTAAACAATCCTCGGATATCAGAGAATAATGTAAAACAACTGTAATTGAATTAACTAATTCAAAATTCAATCAAATTCATTTCTTTTGTTACTGTATTTATCGCAGTTGATGTTACAACTGATGTAGTGAAAGAACGTACATGAGATCGGAAAGTTGATGCAGGTTCCCATGCTTCATCCCTGATAATTCCCTGATTTCGTGGATACATAAGCAATGGATCTTTTCCTGTTTTTCTACATAGCTCTTCTTGAAGCACTATTAAACGAAATCTCCAATATTCGTAACTTGCTTGTTTAAGTGCATTGACCCATTGTTCCACTTGTAATTCTGAACGACCACTTAGGACATGTCTTTTTTCGTATTCATCTCTAAATGCTATGCTAAATGCGAATACACCTTCCGATGCAGCATCAAGGTTAATACTATAATTTTCCAAAATAATTACACCCGCTGGTTGCCTAGTGTCAATCTGTCCTAATTCGTTGATGTTAAAATAAAACAATAAGTTGAATCTTAATTTAAACCATTTTTCCTTGAATCCTAAAATCCAAATGATATGAATATCAGAAAACAGGTATGGAAAAAAATACGAATTTGTAAGGGAGTTTATAGGTTATAGATAATTGGAGCTAATAAGTTGACGAGTATGATATTTTCTCAAATAAATGTGAACAACTCTTAACTAAAAACTAACCTGATTTATGTGCTCGTTTATGATTTAAACGGCCTTCAATGTCAGCGGGGCCATTACTTGCTTCGGCAAGTTCTTTTTCGTTGAATTTCATGATGGTAAAAAGTTATTTACACTTTATACATTCGTGTATTACATAAATACTATCGCATAGTTATAATACGTATATAATTCATATTTCTTTGTTTTGCTATTGTTCTAACTTCTTGCGTTCATTAATAAATTTGTCTATGTTTCTCAAAATTTAATGCCAAACTATCAATATTGCACAAAACTATGGTATTATATTCCATTATTCGTTTACCTTTTGTTGATTCTAATATGCTTTCTTGATTTCAATTACATAAATTGTATCAAACGCTTATTACAAATATTAAAGGGTTATTAGAATCCATGTTGTATACCGACGTAACATGAATGCTTATTCGTTATTAAACGTCAACTATAAAGTTTGCAGATTACACTACACACATATCGCAAGTTTGAAATAGCGCGTTGATCTTAACAGTCTGAGAAACATACACATAGATCTGCCGTGTTCTTTTCCTTTTTTCTTCTTTCTCAAATTGTTTTAGCTTGGTCTTCATTCGTAAATAAAAAATATAAATTCTTTTGCACAAATGTGTATTAACACTTTCTCTAATAAATGTACTGCCTAAAACATAAAATTTAGATAAATAAGTAAACTGACAAATTTGGCTAACCTGAAAGATATATATATATATATATATAATACATTTCATGCCTTTTACATACACATCTATGTGTAAAGGAGTGTGTTAACGGCACACATCATTTATCAAATTTATAATCGTTTTAAGAAACTTATTTACTAATAGATGTGACTTATCTTAATTACCTGTAATACGTATTTACTTTTAAAACATCATATACTTAATTCTATCGAGATAAAGTTTACCTTACAGCGCAACAGTTTATAATTATTTTTAATATAATTAAACAATGGGTTCGTTAACAAGTCGACAAAACGCTGGTGTAGAAGAAGTTGATATTGTTTCAAATCATGCATACAAATATCCTCCTCGTTCGGGTTTGTTTATGTTATTTTGAGAATATTTTTATATTAAATCATATAGCCATAAATAAGATATTAAAATATGTGAATTAAATTATTTTTATTTTAATAAATTACATATTAAAATACATATCATGTATTAGAAAACGTTTTGTATTTTATTTAATAAATTTTATTCACTAGGAAGTTATTTTGGTAGTCATTTCATAATGGGTGGTGAACGATTTGATACACCTCAACCAGAAGCATACCTTTTTGGAGAAAATGCTGATTTGAATTTTTTAGGAAGTCGCCCAACACCTGTAAGAGATAATATTATTACAGTATTATACAATGTATACATACAGTTCTCAAAAAATTATTTTTAACGCTTCATTAATATTACCTATTAATAGTTTCCATATCCTCCACCACAAGCTAACGATCCTACTAAAACGTTGAAAAGTTTAGTAAATATAAGAAGAGAATCATTAAGATTGGTTCGTAATGTTGATCAAACTTCCACTTCACCTCAGTGTCATAGTGTTAAACATTATGGAGATGGTGATATAGACAAGAAATCAAATCGCTATAATATTGAATTTACATTTGATTGCGATGTAAGATGTGCAATCACAATATATTATTTTTGCACCGAAGAAATAACAACAAAAGGAGTTACGTATGTAATAAAGATGTCATACAAATTTTACATACTATGCACAATGTTATATATAATGAAAAGTATTATTTGTAGATACATACCGAGGGATCCATCTATGAATTCTGAGACATATTATTATAAGAAAGGTGCCAATCAGTTATTTTCTCAAATGTCACATATGTTTGATCCAACTGCCTATAACAAAGAAGATTTATTGTACAATGCTGACAGGGAAGTATGTACGTTTGAAGTATCTGTGTATTATATTTATAAAACTTTGAAGTTATTTTTTGTTCATCATTATAATTACTTATAGATAATTCCAATAGCAGTCCATTGTGTAGCAGAAGAAGGCTCAGACGAACCAAAACAATCTCATACAACTATTGCAGTTGTTGAAAAACATTCGGATGGAACATACGTATTAAAAGCTCTTAAACAAAAGCTTTATGTTGATGGTCTTTGTTACTTGCTTCAAGAAATATATGGAATTGAAAATAAAAACGCCGAAAATGCAAAGGTATAAAATAATAATATATACCCGAAATTTCTTATTTTTTTATGTTCATTTCACGTCAATTTATTTTTCAGCAACAAGGTAGTGATGAAGATACAGATGATAATGGATCAGAATGTGTTATTTGTATGTGTGACGTGCGAGATACTTTAATATTACCGTGTAGACATCTATGCCTATGTAATAGTTGTGCGGATTCTCTCCGATATCAAGCGAACAATTGTCCAATATGTCGGGCCCCTTTCAGAGCTCTCCTTCAAATTAAAGCCCTACAGAAAGCAACTGGAGCTATTATATCAAATCCATCATTACCAGAGGTCAATATTTATTCATACAAGTAATTATCAAAATGCATGTCAGTGTTATGTGCACATATGTTTACATATATGTTTATCATTTTTATATCTTATTCTATTTCGGTACAGTTTGTTGTAAAATTTTAATTGAAAAGAATAGACTGCCTTTTTAACCGATAAAAGAAATGTTGAATCCTTTTTTAGGGAAGTTGTGAAAATATACCAGCTGGATACGAAGCTGTATCATTAATAGAGGCTTTGAATGGTCCATATATCCCAAGAACTGCTGTCCTTGCGCCAGAATCTCCGGACACTCCTGATACAGATACAGCCAGTGCAATTCAAGCAGCTGAAGCGTTAAATAGGTAAAATATTATATTACTTAGATTTTTAAATTTACGTTTAGTTTGTGTTAGTATAATCGATTTAAATTGTAATTCACATGTTATTTAAAAGGTCTATAGAACGTACACCTGTATCGAAGCATATATCTTCAAAAGATGGAGACGTATCCGCAAGAACAAGTGGTACTACATGCCCTACCCCAGAATTTCGAATGTCTGTCTTGTTAGCTAGAGATGAACATTCAGGATCACAGAAAGATTTACATACCCGATCTCCAGCAATGAGGATGAAAAACTCCGGACATTTACGGGAAAAGGCAGTATTACGATCACGAGATACCCTTAGACTTGTTAATGAAAAACAACCAGTTTCTCTTTACGAGGTAATCTCCTGATTTCCAATTTCCAATATTTTTTCGTTACACAGCATATATTTTTAACAAAATATTGAAAATATGTAGATTTTTACTACGTCGTCCAAATAAATCAGTATTTACAGGGGCAAGGACAAGATGAAGACAGCGAGGCAGAGAAATTATCTCCATTATTAGATGCAGCAACTAGTACAGAGGCACTTGATACTCATAGTCGCGGAATATGTGATATAGATATTGATGACGAGATTCAAAATACAGAAAATGAAAATGACGCGGATATTACATGCCATTCACATTGAAATGAATATCATCAGATGATATCTAATTATATCTTCTAAAAGAAAGGAAAAAAAAATATAAAATAAAAATAAAATGTATTTAATTAAGTTTTATAATATAAGATTACACATATTTTCTTGAAATTCTGGTTGTAAATTGTAAATATGACATTATAAATTATAAATTAAAATTGTTCACGTTTGTAATTATTGGTTAGAAATCTAGTATGAAAACTTGTTATTTAAAAGTTGCACGTAACTATATTATTTCTAAACAAAAGTCAAAAAACATTTTTTAGCCTAACACTTTGTAAACACATTGGTTCTATTGGTTCAAAAGTTATTTTGAATTAATAATTAATGAAGCTAATAATTGAAATAGCTATATTTCAGTAAATGAAATACTAAATAAGATATATAAAATTTAACTTTAAAATGCTAATAAATAAATAAATAAATAAATAAATAAATAAATAATAATAATAATAATAATAATAATAATAATAATAATAAAGAGTTAATAACGTAATATGAATATGTAGCGGCACACAAGTTAAAGGACAAATCAGATCATGTCGTTGTTTTGCTTCAGAGTATCAATATCGTTAGGGAACACGTAATAATGTAATAATAAATAAACTCCGTGCAAAACAATGTCGCCGCTACGTGCAACCGTCGAACAAAGACGAATTTGAATTCTCCGACTCTGCCCCGATCAGTATAAATAAACGGACGCGATCGCAAGCGAGTTAGTGATCGAGCAGTATCCAGTAGTATAGCAAGTTCTCTTTATTGTAATTATCAATCCTCTACAATCATCTACAAATACAATATAAAAATTATGTGATTAATAACACACGTACTTGTTTTCAATCTGTTTGATGAAATTAAAATTTCAAAAGATTATTCTGCTTAAGCAGCAGCAAGAACTTTTCTAAATTTTTTCCATTCTTCAAGAGGCCCATGTTCTGGCAAATATTTCACATTGCATCCATCTGGAGCTAATCGGCCGGCTGCTTTCAATTCTTCATATTCGGCGCGATCATATTTCGTGAAACCCCATTTCTTTGAAACATAAATTTTTTGTCGACCCGGGAACTTGAATTTGGCACGTCGCAATGCCTCAACTACGGCAGCCTTGTGACGATCAGATGAACGCACACTCATAATGGGCTGTCCGATGTGTACTCTGGCTACAGTACCTTGTGGTTTACCGAAGGCACCTCGCATTCCTGTTTGGAGCCTTGAAAGGTATAAAATATAGAATATTTATTCAAACACACTATATTATTAATATAATACACTAACGAACAATGTATAGAAAATTTAAGTTATAACTTGCTAAGCATAAATCTAAATTATAATATATATAGTTATTTAATAAAATACAACGGAATGCTTATATACCTATCAGCTCCAGCACATGATAACATTTTATTGATACGAATAACATGGAATGGGTGGAGTCTCATACGGATATGAAATTGATCTTTTCCAGCGTTTTTCACCATGTATTTATTTGCGCAAATACGTCCAGCTTCAAGGGCCTCGGAACTAAGCTGTTCATATTCATCTGATACCAAGTGCACACATAACGGAAAATCTTCCACAGAGGCTTTCTTTTTTCCAAGATCGAAGATACGAATCTTTGGATCAGGTACACCTCTACAGAATCTTGATTTGGGATATGGCTTATTTTTGCAATATCGGTAACTATAAAGAAAAATATAGGTATAATTCGTGTAAAAAGTGTTTACAAGCATTGAAACATTGTAAATATAACATTTAAGAATTTACTAATAGAAATACAAGAAGAACACACATAACCTCCTTCTATACCATTACAAGAGATTATTATAAACTTCATAACTTACAACTTTATACAAGTATAAGAGGCGATAGTAATATTTAATTTAAGTATTGATAAAGGAAATAAATAGAATAATAATATACGTACCATCTGGCTGGTCGGCGTCCCATACTGGCTATCCAAAATAAACAAAAATATTTGTTAAATAAGAAAATAATACTCGCATGAGCTTGTTTAATAGTTTTAAACGATAAAAAATGAGAGAATGAAGGATATACGTTTGGATACTTCAGGATTAAGATAGATTGGTATCAAATACGTATTACCTTGTGGCCTTTGTAGATGTCGAACGAGGAAGAAGTTAACATTAACTAAACTGAACTCGGTTGCAAGTGAACCTCGTGAAATTTGGTTACAAATTAAAAGTTACTATTTAAGGGGAATTTCTACTCAACGATAGGGTTTTTGCAACAGATCGTGATCGATGCCATATGAATGAACGCGGCTGTGCTGTCATAGAAATGCACAAAATGTTATAATTATAATGCATTACTTGATCAAAATGTTACAATGGAATCGGAATTACCGGAGGAAGGTGCTTTACGCTCGCAATTTACAGTGGATGATTTGGATATTGAAATATTACCACTTATATATGAAATAATTCGGAGGTAAGTATATTTTAATAACTTGATAGTCAAGATAATGACACTCATCAATTGGCTTTCCTTCGAAATAAAAATTTTAACCTTTATCCTTCTGTTACTCAATGTTATTCCTTTTTCTTCTTAGTATACATTTCTGTATACATTTTTAATTCTGAGATTATCTTTTGAGACAATACTTTATTTATATTTATAAATAATATAAAAAATTATACATTTACAAGAATATTTTATAATCTGTTATGGTGTGAATGACAACAAGAAAGTGGAGATGTTATTTCATCAGTATATTAAAACATCAATGCGCTACCAAGTTTATATGCTGTAGTTATATAGAAATTATATACAACACCTATGTGTATTAAAGTCCTTTTGAAATAAGTCTATTTCAAATAAAATCTGTTAACATAGATATAGAGTATAAAAATCTTATTTCACAATGTTTATATTATGTGTATACTCAATTTATTTTTAGTGTTGAGAAAGATCCACATGACACTACACAGAAAGCTAAAGAGTCACAAGATACAAGTCATAAAATATTAGAGCTTCAAAAGAAATTAGATTCTGCAAGGGCACAGGTAAAGTGTTATGGAAATTTTGTTTACTTTCATGATAAAAATAATTATTTCTTTATATAGATACTTTATATAGATACATAGGCTGTATTTACAGTACATACGGTTTTCGTGTTTTATAGATTAGAAGATTGCCAGGAATAGAATACAGTAAAGAAGAACAGTTACAAAAACTTGAAACTCTACGTAAACAACTTAGGCTTAAAAGGGAGCTTTTATTGAAATACCGTAACATGTGTACATTTGAAGTCCCAAAAGTATAAATAATTTTGTTCGTTTAAGAAAAAGCAATTTACATCAGCATGGGCTTTTTGCGCATTTTATTTACATATTTGATGCGTAATGAAAAATTAATCGAGAAATTGGCAAATACAAAGCCAATTAGGCAGTCCGCACGACTTGTAGCATATTTAATACTTCAGAGTAGAACACATGGTATTCATTTATCTTTTGATCGTGAAAAATTTGTTAGGCAGTTAAGACTGTTTACAAATACATTTAGACAAAAATTGCAAGAAGCTAAAGATGAAAAGAAGAAAAGTCCACCAAAGTAGCCCTTGTATATATATTTAAGGTATCAGTGACAAAAATCAGAAGATGAAGGAAGATCTATTAGACTTTGTAAAAATGATATAGCTATAGTCTATTATTCTAGACACGGTTTAGTTAAAAAAAATTACACCTGTAACAGTTGACTTGTAAAAAGGTAATAAAAAAATATGAATATTTAATTTTTTAAATTTATTGTTCCATTTAGTATAAAAACAAATTCGAATCTTACTTCTATGTATTTCTGTTACTTTCTGTTTTTTCTTTTTTCTTTTTTTTTTTTTTTTTTTTCTTTTCATAGTACAATAAACGAAAATGGAAATTATATGTACATATATCATGTTCCACGAGAATTTTTACTTGTACATCTACGATATGATTTGTATTAGTTAATAATAACTGGTTAATAATTCAGTAATTATACATCCTATACTTTTCTTCTGTTCCCTTTCTATCCATTTTGTTGTTATTAAATGTGATATTGTTAATATTTCTTTTATCATCTTAAACTCCCTTTTATATTAGTAATTCATAAGTATCTATATATCCTCATTCAATATTTTTATTTTTTTAATCAACACTTGTTCATTATCATTAGTTTACACTTTCTTTCTGTTAAAAAGATCTTTCTTGGATGTGTTACAGTGTATCTAATATAAAAATTTTATACAATATAATCTTGTATGCTGCATATCTAATGTTATTTTATATCTTTTCTGTAAGAATCTTGTTCTTCTCACTGCATAAAAATGAATTTTATATTACAACGACAGCAAATATATTACAATAGATAAATATTTCTAATACATCTCATTTATAAGAGTACAATGCTATATTCAAGAAATTAATAATTTTTTCGAAATTTTATCTTAATAAGCACAAATATTATCATATAAAGAAAGAACATCAGAATATACTTTTGATAAAATTTCAAAAAGGCATTAACAATTACGATATAGGTGCTAGATAGTAGCAAAAGAAACGGATATATATATATATATATATATATACACACACACACACGCGCGCGCGCGCGCGCATACATACATACATTTATACACATCTCATTTATATATAGATTATATTCACTTAATACTATTTTAAGATACACTTGCGTTTATAAAAATAAAACACTTTATGAATAACAACGTATATTTTGTCATTTCATCGTTCTAAAAACGACATTTCTATATTTTTGATAATTTAGTCAAAATGTGAAAGACAATTTGTACTCTAATAGGGTTGAGAGCACGATGTGCGTTATATGAAACAGTTCCAGGGGTTACTTTTACACCTCAAGGTGAAAATCACGATCCTTAAGAATATAAATAACCCCAAACTAGATAAAGTTGTCATTATTATACGTTATAATTTTATATATGCTTTAATATAAATAACCACTAAAATAATATATTTTTATGTATAAAATAATATGTTTTATATATAAACGGTATACTATCTTTACAGTTCTCGAAAATTAACTAAAAAATATCTGTAAATTTCGTTTGAATTTACATTATTAAAAAAACAACGATCCCTTATGAATAAAAAGATGTTTGTTATTAATTTTCGAAAGTTGCAAAATAAGCTCTATATATAGGGTGTGTGTGTGTGTGTGCGCGCGCACACACACACACACACACACACATGTTTAAGTGACACGGGTTTAAGTGTTTTGCACATAAGCACAGTTCACAGTTTTGTAGGGGGATTTTGTTCCGACAGTGGTTGGATAATACTATTTACAGTATTATGAGATCGTCCTCCTTTTCGTCCTCTACCTTTTTTATTTTGTCGTTTATTAGATTTTTGAAGCAAATTTTCTTGCTTCGACGTTTGTCCTTCTAATGAAGAATTTGTTTCGGTTGTATCTAACGACTAAAGAGAAAAATAATAATTTGACATTATCCAAAATTCTCATACCTCTGAATATGAAAGAATCTTAGATCTTAGAGAAAAATATCTTTATTACGTACTTGCATGGTAGATGATGAGCTCTGTCGATTTTGTGATGTCTTATTTGGTTTATTGGCTCTACACGTTTGTATGACCGTGGTACTAGAATATGGAATAAGTTTCACTACATTGCCCACTGCTTTGGTACGCCCTTCTCTAAATACTATTCTTTGTCCTGGTTTTATATATTCGGGATGCTTTATAAATCTAAAACGTACTAAAGCTTTGTCTCCTGTTCTTAAACAATCTTGCGACATAGAAATTATGGATGCTGTTTGCCTTATGCTTCCACAATGTACTGAAAATGATTTTAAATAATTTTAAGCAAAATAAAAATTAAATGAATTATAATTAAAGGATTCAGATAAAAAGGAAAAAAAGAATTACCCATTGCTTGGTAACAAGAACTTATTGTTGTAGGATGATGTAATACAAGAATTTCCCCCTCAAATTCCCAAGATGCCTGAGGATTTAATGCCTGTGCGACCATCACCATACCTTTTCTAATTTGTGATCTTTTAATTTTTTTCAATGCAAAACTAGCAGTTTGACCGCCTCTCACTTCACGAACAGGCATTCTCTTCCTATGTATACTTTTTACTGCAATCGGAATAAAACGACCTAAAGGATCAGGTCCTAGCAATAGAGTGTCGTTTAACTTAATGACACCTTTCAATGTTGTGCCAGAAACTACGGTGCCAACTCCCTGGAATGTTACAGGAATATAAAATGAAGAAAACTTTTCGTTCTACAGCTAAGACTTCTAATATGTTATAAAATACTAACTGGTACTGAGTATGTATCATCTATTTGAAATTCTGCTGGTTCATCTTCATGACTGATCATTCTAGCAGTTAATAAATTTAGAAACATCTTAAGGAGATTCAAATTTTCCCCTGTTACGTTCGATACTTGAAAAATAGGGCATAATCTGTATAAATACATTAATAAATGAAATATTTGTATATTCATACAAGAGCAATATGATAAATTACGTAGAAAAATGAAAGCTGACCGTTCCGACACAAAATTAGTAGCGCTAACGACAACGTCGTCAGGCGTTTTCACCGTAACGGGCACTTTCCTACAACCCGGGGACTTTAAGATCCTTATTAACAGCCTTAAATTTTCTTGTAATATATTTGGTGGGCACATGTCAATTTTCGTAACTACAACAAACACTGGAACTGATAGAGCTAAAGCTAAACCTAGATGTTCCTTTGTCATTCCAACAATACCAGCATTTGCTCCAACCATTAACATACCTAAATATCAAATGTTTATGCATTAAGATAGATGTACATAGATATATTTTAAATAAACATTATCAAAAGGCTTTACCAAAGTCAGGGGCATGTCCTGTCATTCCAAAAACAGTTGTTTTTAAATATCTTTCATGTCCAGCAAGATCAATGAATGTGATAACTTTAGAAGACTTCTCACATATTTTAACCCAATCCAGGGATCCATGCTCTGGTTTATTTACTACATTACCTATATGCAAAATATGTGTTTATCATGCATACATATATTACAATATACATAACACAAAGATATAACATTTAACATTTGGCACGTCAATCTTGTTCCATACCGACACTATCAAATCCAAGAATGTCGTTCCCAACGGAACTAGTACGTCCTGTTTCGGCTTCGTGTTTATGTCGAAATAATTTCTGACGCGCTAAACCTCGACCATTATCGAGCTCTCCGTGTGTCAATACACCCAAAAGTGTTGATTTCCCAGCATCAACATTGCCAACAACAGCCACTCTGTAATTAAAATCTGTTAAGCTAAGTTTCTCTAATAGCGTTACATTTATTTTATCATTATGTACATTATTTCAAATAAAAACCTGATTTCTAGGAAATCCTGCCTATCTAACCGTCTCCGTACCAGATATTGACCTATAAGACCTTGATCTACTTTGCTTTGACGTAGAAGTACACAGTCTGCTTCTAATGTTGCGGCAAGAGACTGTAAAGTAGCAACAGATGCCTCGTATTCATCTTCTTTTAAACCATCTTCTGAACCGTCTAAGATAAGATAAATCATAAATAATATTATAAACATAAATGTTTAAAAGTTATAAATATAAACCTCGCAAAAGTTATATACAAACCTTCACCGATACCGATATCAAAAATTGTCTCACTGCCACCATCTTGAACTCTCTCTCTTAAGCGTCTAAGTAACAATTCATATTGATCCTCCGATGGACTAACTAAAATATTCTGAAATCAATTGTTATTCATTATTATCATAAAATTATATGTTATTGAAATAAAGTATCATGGAACCTACCTTTCCTCTAATGCTAGAGTAATCTACATTTGTAGTAGATGCATGATCATTCTCATGTAATTGTTTTATGTTCGGTATTATGATAGACCCATTCCCTGCCATGTTATGCTTCTATCTCGTATATATTCTTATAGCGCGACAAATTGCGTTGATTTATATATAATCATTCGGATAAAAATTTAAATTGTTTACTGACACGTTGGTATAATAAACATTTTCCAATATTTAAATCCAAATCTTATCCTATAGACTCTCGGTATTAGTACATACATGCTAACTAATAAATCTTTGTCTCCGGGATTTTAATATTGATTTAACATTAATATTAATTAAATAATTAGGTATGCAAGGTTTGTATAAGTATCTTATACTTATACATATCATTTGTTCCTCAGCTGTAATATAAAGAACAAGATATTCTTATATTAAACTTTAAATATAAAATTCGATAGAATATATACGTATATATTTTTAATTCAGGCATATAAACAGAACTACATATATTAAACAGATTAAGGTTAATTTATATTTTTAATAATTAGTACGCATAGGTATGTGTATATATATATATATATATATATATATATATATATATATATATATATATATAGTATATATATATAAAAATAATATAAATATATATATATATAGAGAGGTGAGATTTAAGTAATACATAAAAAAAAAAAAAAAAAAAAAAAAAAAAAAAAAAAAAAAAAAAAAAAAAAAAAAAAAAAAAAAGAAAAAAAAAAGAAAGAAAAAAAAAGAAAAAAAAAGAAAGGTCTTGATCATTTCTGTTACAGGAATCTATATTTCAGACGATATCACAGACGAATATTTTGATCGACCTTTTATATGAATAAGAATTTGTTTATCTTCGAAGAAATTTACTCCTAACATACTGCTAAGTTATCGTACGTACAATTCGAATATGAAACAATATAAAAGCTACCAGTTCGTTTACATAAGAGTAATCATATCTTTTTACCTGTTACGATATGTTCATATTATGTATTATTTCTTTGCGTAATCACAAACTAAACGTTAACATGACTTAAAACATCGATGTGCTTACGAAAAAGTCGTCAACGACTGCGCGATCCGATCATTCCGTCCAAGATGATCTAATATCTAAAGCAATTATTGCGCGTGCGTGCGTGCGTGCCTGTGTGTGTGCGTGTGTGCGCGCGTGTGTACTAGGTAGATTGTAAAACATCGACAATACTTATCGATGGTTAAGGTGATACGATACTCTCGATGCTCCATTCGTGATCGATTTTGTTGCTTGTGCGATTTCTAATTCATAATATCCTAATTTTCAAATCGAAACACGTATAAACAATCTGGAACATGTATGTGATAAAATATGATAAATAGAATATCGGGTTTTGTGCATTTTTATGTTTTTATATAACTAACATAACTGAGAAGATAGAACCTATAAATTATAGAAATTTATTTCATCTATTAATATATATATATACACACACACATATATATATATATTGCTTAGGTAAATGCTTTACTTTAGATATTTTATATATATTTACATATTGTATGGATCTTTGCACCTTTAAATTTCCCATAGATACATACAAATTCGCAGTCTAATGATAAAAATCTTTATTGTTAACCATGCGCATTTAAGTTAACAATAAATACGATGTTACACAGGATTTATGAAATATTATTTATTTTATGATATGAAAATGTGTACGCATGGTTCAAGGGAATATGGCTATATATATATATATATCCATAAAAAGCTGTAACATTCTTACAAAACTCCCGAATTATTATTATTCGGCATATTAATTCCTTCGTATGATCGTAATATGTAGATACACATATAAGAATCAATATACGAAGAATTAAGATTTTTATATAAAAAAAAATAACTATCGGTTGATTAATTAAGAAATTGTTAAATTTGCACGCTCGGTAAATTATGCTTTTCATTCGGCAAATACAAATGATATATGATTATTATATAGTGAAATAAATCTTATTAAATTGGAGGCAAATTTGCTCGGACATACTGCGTGGAAACGGAAAACAGGGCATACTATATAATTCAGTAGCCTTAAGTATATAATTGTTGTATTATCTTCCTCTTATATTTCATGGAATAAATCAAACGTTCTTGCGCTTCTAGAAGTTTGTTCGAACATCTACCATTTATAGGATTGAATTTGCAAAAAATTATAGATAGAATTTCCGCCTATAAACACTTCCGTCTAATATTATGATATGTATGTCTCATCTCCATATTTTTCATCCTTCACGGATAAATCTTCAGAGAACAGCTGTTCATTGAAGATGTTTACTATTACTTTGGGATATGTTGAAAGTTTGGCTTCTGTCAATTTCTAATTGTAAGCCAATAAACGATAGCAACTTAACGCCCGATATGACTGTAATCGTATAATTCTACGTATTCGTAGAACGCAACCTCGATTATCTGTAGATTTTCTAGCAAGTATCATGGCTCAATGTAAGTTAACCCCTCGTGAGTTTATAAGCAATGCCTTTTCACCACAAATCGCTGCTATATGTTCAACTGCAGCTGATGCTGTATGTCAAAAGAACAATTTATCATTCGTTGAACTTCTACAACCGTTTTGTAAGCTAAATACCGAAGGTAAGAAGTTGGTAATTTTTTCTCATTCGTTGCTATACTAGGCACTGTCACATTAATTACGTCATTAAAATTACTCATTAGAATAAGTAAAAGCTGTAACTGTTTGTTGTAATATAAAGGCGAAATTTTATATAATGATAAATAAAAAAAACGTATTATCTTGTTATATTGTATCACTGCTGTTTTATTAAATACAAGCTTTTGTTACGTGCTCTTAATATTTAAACGATTATGACGAATAGTTCATAAAATGACAGAAAGAAAAGAAAAAAGAAAAAGAAAAAAGTGGGAGAAAAAAGAAAGAAATATACAGACGAACTGTGTTTCATAACAAAGCAATAAGTAAATTATGAAATGGTCATAAATGTGCTTAAATAAATTTGAATTTTCAATTATCTTTAGATTTACTTCGCAAATTGCATATTATATTATGTGTATTATTGTGAAATACCAATAGGTTTATTTTTTATTCTTACAGGACATTTTAAAGACCCGCAAGGGAATACCATTAGCGTTAGGAATCTTCGCCTTTTTATACAAGATGTTAATGCGCAACCCCCAGAACCAAGTATTGCCAGGAAAATGTTAAACGAAGCAGTCAGTTCAGCCATGTGTGAACATACAACTACTATTCAAGTTGGGACGACAGAGCTTGATATACCAGTATCGGTTCCTTGGTTCGAAGCATGGAGGGAAATGTTTTTAAGTGTTCAATTTCCATCGGATCATGAATTCACGAAACATTTTCTTGCTTGTATGATAATAGTTTCCACGGTAGAGGACAACCCTTTAGAAAAGATACAAAATATGGGTGCCCAATTGCATCAAAATATACCCGGAAAATTGCCAAAATGGTTTAACAACAATACGCTAAGATATTATATCTTAGTACATGATACTTTACAAGATGACAGGAACAAGTATTTGTTTCTTATTTCGTGGCCTCTTTATGCAGAAACTGCCGACTATTATTAAAATTAATTATTTGTAATCTTTATAGGGCTGAAAAAGTTTTTACGGATATGAAGAATATTTACGGTGCCAATAATTGTTTTCTATTACAAATGAATTCAAGGCCACCAGGTCAAGTTGATGATAATACTCATTTACCAGATCCTTGGAGTCAATTTTTAATAAAACATTCAGAAGTATTAGGAGGTAGTGAACAGAATAGCTCTCCTCGCACACCTGTAGATACTAGCGGTGTTTCTTCTATGCCAAATGAAGTTACAACAGATACTGAAAAGTATGCTTCCAACAAGAAAATATATTTCTCAAAAGTTTATGAAATAATTTTGAATGTGTATTTAATATTTTAGAACAAGCCAGGCTGGAACACCAATAGCTCCACAGAATTCTGTATTGGTTTCTCCAGATTTAAACGACACTATTAGTTTCTCTTCTGATATATCCGAATCGACAAGTACGCATTTAGAAGTTGGTCAGGAAGCTGTTTCTGTTACAATTCATCCTTTAAGTCCAACAGCTGACAAGTCAAGAAGTTCTGCGTTGCACGGAAAGGGGCAAATAATCACTGATACTCCAATAAATATAAATGTTTGGGCAGATTCTCCTAGTTACGTAGCAACACAACATGGTGCTAGATTATCTACGCAAGATCTTGAAAGAGTACGAGCATTAATAACAGAATTTTGTTTAAAATGCTTGTTACCCTATGTAGAAAAACAAATTGGTTTGCTAAATGATGTAATTTCAAATAAAAAGGGTGTCAGTAGATCGCTTTTTAGTGCTACAAGACGATGGTTCGGGACAAACAAGCCTGGAATACCGGGGCCTACTCCATCAAATGCTGTAATGTATGTTTATTATATATCATCTTGTTAAATAATAGCAAATTACAAGTATTAGATATAACAAAAGTAATACACAGTATATATAAATATATAAAGTCCCGGTTTGTTTGGATTTCAGTTATACAACAGAATCACCAGAATTGCAATTGCGTCGCCTAGGTGACTTATGTTTTATGTTTGGTCACTATTCACTCGCTTACCAAACATATCATAGCGCAAAAAGAGATTTTGCGGCAGATCAAGCTTGGCTCTATTATGCAGGTGCTCTTGAAATGGCTGCTTTAAGTGCATTTATGCAAGGTGAAACTAATAGGAAGACTATCGAATATATGGATGATGCAATATTGACCTATTCGACTAGTTGTAAAATGCCCCAATTTGCAACAAGAGCAACATTGCTCAGTGCAGAATGTTTGAAAGGCAAAAGCTTATACGGAGAGGCTGCTAAACAATTGATTCGCATGACCAGTGAAGATTCGGATTTACGTTCTGCGCTCTTGTTGGAACAAGCTGCTTATTGCTTTATTGGGCCAAAGATGATGCGCAAGTACGCATTCCATGCTGTTCTTGCTGGTCATCGTTTTTCGAAAGCAGGTCAACGAAAACATTCATTGCGATGTTATCAACAAGCTTACCAGGTATTCCTTAATTAACTCTTATATCTAACTGAATTATATAACTAATATATATATATATATATATATATAACTAATATATATATATATATATATTTGTAATACATATATATTAAATGTTTATATTAAATTGTTATATTATTAGGTATATAGTGGAAGAGGTTGGTCATTGGCAGAAGATCACATACATTTTACAATTGGTAGACAAGCAGCGTCATTAAAACAAGTTAGTGAAGCGGTTAAAGCATTTGAGAAATTGCTAAATGTTTTCAGTAAACAACCAGCTTCACAACAAGCTGCATTTTTACGTGAATTTTTACATATCCACAATGTACGTATAACTACAGTTATAAGATATAATCCATAATGTTTATATATATATATATATATATATATATATATATATATATATATATATATATATATATATATATATATATATATATATATATATATAAATAGATAGATAGATAGATAGATAGGTAGATAGATAGATAGGTAGATAGATAGATAGATAGATAGATAGATAGGTAGATAGATAGATAGATAGGTAGATAGGTAGATAGGTAGATAGATAGATAGATGGATGGATAGATAGATAGATAGATATATATATATATATATATATATGCTGACTACCACATTAATTATGTACTATAGTTATTGTTACAGGAAGGTTTATCGAATTCTCAAGAGCTTCCTATCTTGCCTTTACCGTTAATAGATAGTAATGACATTAAAGTATTTTATGGTCCCATAGTTAAATCGCATGAAAATAATATTCCTGCGAGTCATGTTTCATTCGATACTGAGGAATGTGATGATGTAAGATGGGCAAGAATGGAAGAAATGTTAATTACAGAAGCTCAGGGATCTCCTCCTATGATATTCAAACCTACGGTTGCGCTATATTCTAAGACAAGTAATAACAGTGTAAAACCAAATGCAGTTTTGAACGAACCAGTGCATTTTTTCATTGAATTGTATAATCCATTACACATACCGCTGCCATTGTCTAATGTGACTTTATTATGGTCATTTACTTCGGCCAATGGAGAAGTTACAAACGAAACGAGATCACCAGAGAATTTAACGCTAGTGGAAACACAAGTGATAGAGAAAATTATTTTACAACCAACATCTAAACAAAATGTTACACTGTGTCTTATACCAAAAGAAGTAGGAGAATTAAAAACATTAGGTTTGAGTTATGATTTATCTAATCCGACTCATGTAGTAGATCCACCAGTTGTTAATCCGACAATAGCTATTACTGGGAAAAGATTGTTTGAAATTAGGGGACCTAGATTAAAAAATATTAAAGAGAAACCTGGTACAAATATATACGGTGTAGATCATAGATTAGAAATGAATATTATTGAGAAAGCTCCATTTATGCAGGTATTTAATATTTCGTTGCAGTTTGTATGTCAAGCATTCAATATCGTACAATGTCTGTACAATATGGTTAATAAAATTTTATTTTTTAGATTTTCTTTAGCAAACTGTCTGCAGAAATGCTATGTGGTGAAATTCAAAGAATAGATATAACATTGAAAAATGTGGGTAACTCGCCGTTGTCAAACATTTACTTGGCATCTACAGACGCGAAACTTCTCTCGTTAGGAGATGAATACGTAGATACACAAGAAAGTAAACAGAACCTCCGTACTGATTTCATTCAATGATTGAAATCGATTGAGTTGAAAGTAATATTATACTAGTATTTTATTTATGATTTCAGAACATATGACAAAGAGGAACAATGGTCTCATATTAAAGATTCCATTACCTTCCACTAACGATACATTGAATGTTGGAGAAACGCGTATAATACCATTTTGGATTCGAGCGCCACATGAAAAAGGAGTTCATTGTTTAGATTTACTTTTTTATTACGAAAATACTGATTTGAGAAGCGTGATAAAGCACCGACTTTGTAGACACACCTGGCATTTTACAGTTTTAGATTCCATAAAAATTAGCGCGATCGCTTCGAGAAGTGTATTATTTAAGGACGTTTCACCTACATTAAACTTAATAATTTGCATTAAAAATGCTAATCAAATTCATGACTTAATCACAAGTGAAATTTTGTTGTCCAAAGTATTGTTCGAAAGTGATACATGGTCTATATTTAGTTCATCGGTTTTGTCAACAAATGTTAAGATACAGTTTCAAGAAATGTTTCATTTAATGTTAAAGCTAAGGAAAAAGGACAAAAATGAGTCGAAGTTCTCTGATGTATCTTTAACTCAAGAAAACGAATGTATTGATTCAGATGCAAATTATCCGTACATCAATTTCATACAAAGAAAGGATATTCCATCGTTGGACATCAATGAAAACATAGCCGAAGTACAGCAATCGCAACGATTGCCGCAAAGTGATGAACAAAAGTCCTTATCTGCTACTATGGCACTAGATTCTACTTTAATTCTCAAATGGCGGGCGAAAATAATTGAAAATGGGATTATTACGAGGCAAGCAATCGGCCAACATCATCTTGATATAGAATATTTGAGTAAAACGTATAAACACCCCAAGGAAGTTCAAGTTGAATCAAACGAATATGCTGGACGTTTGAAGATCTTTGGTCCAGATAGGAACGTACCTGATTCTTCGGCTGTGGCTAATAAGGAACAAGCATCGGAAGCGGAATTTTTGAGAAATATGATTTCATTTTCTTTGAGTCACGATAGAGAGATCACGCATAATTTTAATGAAAATCGATTGTGTTTCATTCCAGTAATAATGTATATACAAAATCATTTAGAATCGCAGATTGATATTAAAATCAATACGATAGGCACTAGCAGGTAAATACTACCAGAAGACGTAATTTTAAGACATTTTATAGGCCGTATCATAATTTACCCTATATGTTTTTAGTGAAAGTCATTTCCCAAATATAAAGTCACAGTTGTATTCTCCGCAAGCGTCCGCATACTACAGATATGCTTGTCACTCAGCAATTTGTTCTCACGTAGAGCCATTGACCAGCAGTACAGTAAACTTACAGGCTGTACTTCCAGCACCTGGAACGTATGATCTGGCAGCGCGTGTAGAAGTTTCTGCAAGGGTTGTAAATACTAGAGAATTCATCTTGCAGAAGTGGAAAATGGAAAGCATATGTATCATTAACGGTGATAGTAAATAATTTAAAGATATAGAAATATTACTATTAATACAAT
>CM026165.1:357770-373040 GCA_014825975.1 Bombus haemorrhoidalis
CTACTACTACTACTACTACTACTACTACTACTACTACTACTACTACTACTACTACTACTACTACTACTACTACTACTACTACTACTACTACTACTACTACTATTACTGTTATTAAACTTAGCGTAATAAATTTTGTTTATCTAATTTAATGCCCGTACTGTGTAAATATATAGTAAACATTTAATTGTCGCTGTGACCTTTTTGTGAAGCTGAGACGTGTATTATTTTAAATGTATCCCATTGTTTAAGGTGTAGAACTATAAATCTTGTTAACTATTATTACAAATTGCTTATTACAGGATACATAATAATCGCTGGATCCAGATGAATAATAATAATAATAATAATAATAATAATAATAATAATAATAATAATAATATTAACAACAACAACAACAACAATGATAATAATAATAATCTGTGAAAAGAATTTTGTAAATTACATTCTTATAAACTAATACACTGAACACATTAAATATAATAAAAATATGCTCAGTTGTAATTCTTTGCGTAAATGTTGAAACTATAACAGGAATATTGTAACATATTTTTTGCACCAGCATTTCATATTTTTTAAATCAAAATAAAGAGAAAACTGTATAGACTTGTAGCCGCGGAATACTGTAACAGATAAATGATTATATTATAAATAAACGATACCTTTCTTACAATAAAAATTAAATCGTCCTTGTACGAGAACATATAATAACATGTCTTAATACGTCTATAAAGTAATTAACTGTAATTAGAACCATTGAAATAAATGTTTCAAAAGTAATCATATTACATGGCTTATTATATTATAAAATTCAATGATATTGCATATATTAATAACAATTGATTCCAGAATCTATTATATTATATCATACACAATAACATATATTACATATATTTTACATAACAACTCCACAAAAGACTTTTATACATATAAATAATATCACAAACAAATACAATAAATTATATGCATATTAACGCGCTGTATTTGTACATATGCAATTCGCGCGCGCATACATAAATAATAATAATAATAATAATAATAATAATAATAATAATAATAATAGCGATAAAATGACATAGTTCAGCATAATATTACGCATAGTATTTTACATTTTCTACGATAATATCACGATGAAAAAAGAAAAGATGTAATTGAACAATACCGAAGAATATTAAGTTCTACATCGTATCATAGAACGTCATAAAATTTTCCGAAATTAATATTCCAATAATTATATCTTTTCACGTGTATAGTCCTTCGTTCGTATAAAAATTATAAATCGCTTCCTATCAGCCTTTTATTTTATGTACCGTAATGAGAGAAACTTCTAAATTGTAGTCAAATCTATTCTCTACGTATATCTGAATGTGTTTCAACATTAATATGCAAATGTGCCTGTTCACGATCAATAATAATTATTCGAAAACGATTTGTACAATATGATAATAGTTTCAGCATTGTTTACAAAAAAAAAAAAAAAAAAAAAAAAAAAAAAAAAAAAAAAAAAAAGAAAGAAAGAAAAAATATCGTTTTGCGCTAAAAATAGCCTTTTTAAAACATCATAATTACGCTATTTGTACATTTGTTTGTATATCAATTTTTGTAAATATCACTATGCCGATTTCCATATGCATATCGCTAAATTTCCAGCACAGTACATGTACAATAGATGCTTAAGCTGATAAGTTATTTCAAATCCGTAGCCTTCGCCGACGACTGTGTGCCAAGACGCACCGAATTTTTTATCCATTGCCTCTTTGATCATCCGAGAAACGCTTTCATAATTATCCGCATACTTTTCTGCCGCGGTGACGCACAATTCCATTGCTTCTTGTTTCATTTCATCCGACATATCGCATTTCTGGAACGAACGCCACAAATATAATAATATAAAATATAAAATAAATGATACAGTAATCTTGAAAAATGAATTTTCATAAATTACTTAATTTCTATATATGACATGAATAGAATTTTCTAATTTAAATATATGTCGTTCTATTGAACGAATTGCTTGAATTTATCTCATTCCAACATCATATGATGTTGGAATGTTATTATAATAATAACAGATAATAACATTGAAATGATTGTTTAATAGAAAATTTAGTGAAATTAAACTGTGTGCATAAGGATATTATTTCACGTATAATAATGACTTTTACTATTGATCAAACGCTATTGATGAAAGAAACCAGACTTATTTCTTTTTAATACAATTTACGATGTAGCATGTAAATAATATTTTACTTACTCTACAAAGAGGATACGTATGTAATATCTTAACAACATCATCTTTCTTGACTTCAGTCATTTCTGAATAAAAATTTCATAGAAATCGTATCAAGTGGAATCCTTCTTTAAACGACACTGAGGATATTGCCATCTTACAGGCGCGTACTTACCCCTGAACTAGACACACAAGCACGAGCGCAAGGCTCATGACACCACCTCGACGTGGTGGGAAAGATATGATGGTGTAAGTACATACACCCCAGTATATGTACAATCGGAAGGAAAAATACAGGCGTAGTACAGGTAGTGGAAATACATACAATATCAATACAAGTTTCGTTGTGTGCAGCTTATTTAAATGCCGCGTAACAAATACACAAAAATGTAGATATTAATTTCACTTATATATTGAATGATCTACGGTACTGCAAGGATATATAGCATGGCCCACCTAAATAATCCACCTTATTTATTGTTGTACGAAAAAGAACTTTTCAACGCAAAGTTATAGTGTCCCATGTGCCACGTGTAATTAAAAAACCAGGGACGATATTTATATAGATAAAGCTAATCTTGATTAATTTTCTTACGTTCGAAACGTCTCATTTATATCAAATGGTCGTATTATAAATAGTTTGAATACTTTCTTACCTGGTAATTAAAAATGAGGTTATGGTTGAAATCGAATGGATCAAAAACAAACAAGAATAATAATTTATATTAATATTATACAATATCAATATTGTATATTTATTTATTACGTTATAATCCTACAACGTTATATCTATAACGATGCAACATTGAATTTATGGCATTATTACTATTAATGGCTATTTCATATTTACGCCTGATTTAATATAAACGCATAAAGAACGTATTGTGTTCGGAGCCATACGTATAAAAATAGTTCTATCTATTATAGCGTTTTAAAGGGTATATTGAATTTAAATATCAATTAATAGTGTTTGTGTAATAATTGAAGTTCAAACATTCTTTTCAGATAAGATGACATCGCGATTTAGTGGAGCATTACAAATTACAAATCTAGATGACTTTATTACACCTTCTCAGGTAGTTTCACTACTTTTTCATTTTATAACAATAAACTGTATGGAGCTTGCTTTGCAGGAATGTATCAAACCCATAGAAATTCAAAAGTCAAAAAGCAAAACAGGCGCAAAAATAAAAATTGAGGAGGACGGGACACCTTTTGCATTAAATGAAGTAAATTATTGATCCTGTATACTTATTATGGTATTGAATTAAAGTTGTATATTATTTTACGGTATATTTATTGTACGTTCATTAGGCTGGACAAACAGAAAAATTGCAGAAAGTTGAAATCACACTTGCTGATTGTTTAGCTTGTAGCGGTTGTATTACATCTGCAGAAAGTGTATTAGTTACGCAGCAAAGTCAGGAAGAATTAATGCGCGTGTTTAAAGAGAAGGTCTCTCGGCGTCATCAGGTAACGATTGACGTTAAGACAGCATTTATTTTTATATTAAACGTCAAGAACTAATAAGATATAACAGATTTATCTGTTTTTTATATATATATATATATATGTTTTATAGAGCAAAGATGACGCATGTTCAACATTTATTGTTGTCAGCCTTTCAGTACAGGCGGTATTATCCATAGGAAAACGTTATGGTCTTAATCCGGAACAAGCATTAAATAAACTTGCCGGATACTTTTATCAGCTAGGAGCAGACATAGTTTTAGATATGACGGTGGCTGATGACTTTGCCCTTTTAGAGTCCGCTAAAGAATTTATAGAACGTTACAAAGCAGCTAAAGAGGGTGCAAAAGGTCAATTGCCCATGTTGTCCTCTTCTTGCCCTGGTAATTAATATGTCATAATTTTGTGCAGCAATATCTTTTGCGTATAATGTAATAAAGATCGAACGATGTTTAAATATTTTTAAATACAGGCTGGGTTTGTTACGCTGAAAAGACACACGGCAATTTACTTCCATATATAAGCGTTACGAAATCGCCTCAACAAATTATGGGATCGTTAGTCAAATATCATTTAGCTGAAACTATGGACCTTTTGCCAGAACAAGTTTATCATGTTACTGTTATGCCTTGTTATGATAAAAAATTGGAAGCATCTAGAGAAGATTTTTATAACTATGAAAGGAAATTTAGAGACGTAGATTGTGTCATAACTCCAAGTAAGCATTTGAAATTTGAAACACGCGCATTGCATTTATTTAATTATTGTTTATTTCCCTAGTTGAAATAGAGCAAATGCTTAGCGAGTATAATGTGTCGATAAACGGAATACGTGGAAGAGAAGTTGAGAAACTATTTGAATTGCAAATGGAAAATTTTAGAACTAATTTACTTGGCCATAGCGGTTCAGGATCTGGAGGTTATGCAGAATTTATTCTTCGTTATGCTGCAAAACGTCTGTTCGATGAAACAGATATAACAGTTGAATTTAAAAATCTGAGAAATCCTGATTTCCAAGAGGCAGTATTTCAGAAGGATGGCCACACGCTACTAACATTTGCAATTGCTAATGGATTTCGAAATATACAAAATCTTGTACAAAAATTGAAACGTGGAAAGTGTTCATATGATTATGTCGAAGTTATGGCGTGTCCCTGTGGTAAGCTTTATTTGAAGAATGTTACAATGTTAATAATACCTTTTCAGCGTAAATTTCAATTTAATTGATAGGATGTCTTAACGGGGGAGCGCAGATTAGACCCACAAGTGATATACAACCGCGTGAACTGGCGTTGCAGTTAGAATCTATATATAGAGAGCTTCCTCGGAGTAATCCCGAACAAAGTACAGTAGTGCAAAATTTATATAGGAATTGGTTGGGAGGTGAGTGTACAGATAAAGCTTTGTCATATTTCCACACACAGTATCATGAAATAAAGAAATCAGACACAGTTCTTGCCATAAAATGGTAATTATACAGAACCTTTGTCGTTAACTAAGGTATTCCCCCTATAATGTATATCACTCAATGTATTATTTAAAACATATTACATTTATATTGTCAATTATGGCTCATTAAACGTTTATTATATCACCGTTATTCGTGTATTATTGCGTTAATGTTAAACATCGGTGAATATTAATTTATATAATAACATATAAGAATAAGAATAAGAATATAACAAGTAAATTTTGTAAACATTTAAATCCATATTTTTACCATAACGAAACACTAAAAATTTGGTATAAATATAAATTTAGCGTTGCGCGGTTAGATAAATCTTAGACAGGCTATCTAATTCCTTATGCAATTAGATATAGATACAGATATTAGATAATAATAAAAGATGCGTTTTTCTTTTTTATTTAAACAACAAATTTATTAAATATAGATATTCAGAAAAATGGAACATATAGTATAGCGAATAAGGGGTGTATCTTAATTACAAAATAATAATCGTACAACTGAGTTTTTAAATATGTTGTTGAAATGTACAGCAAATATAAAAATGTACATAGATTCTATACCGATTAATATTTATCGTATTTGTATCGAGATGTTCACGTTGAAAGTATAAAAGATTGTCTTTTATAGTTATTCACATTGTTTAATTAAATAATCTAGCTTGACTAGTAACAAATACTAAGAAAGAACGAAACTTTTTAGAAAAAGATACTAGGATACTATAGTAACACTTGTCTAACAGTGCAGTAATATTATAATTCTATATTCTGTAGTTTACTCATTTATAGAGCAATAAATTAACTTCGCTTCGATCACCAAATATTAATTTAAACAAAGCACGTACTGTACGTACTTTGATAAAACAATCTATTAATTTAATATAGCATTTAAGGATACGCTTTAAATAATACTGACGAAACAATGTTAAAAGAATACAAGAATATTGTAAATAAATACCGAATTAATGCATGAAATTTTGATCTCACAACCGCAAATTATTGTAGATAAAATATTTGTGAAATAAATAACAATATATATATATACACATATATTAATTTATCATAATAACGATTTATAAAAAATCTATATAAATATTAATAATTGGCAACATATTATGCATTCATAACTGTGCCATTACTTATCTTTTATCATGCTAAAAATTTTCTTCGTTTTTATAAAAATATGACGAATTTAAGAACACAATCATATATCTCAATCAAATGGTGTTGACTTAAATAGAATGAAATAGTTAGTTACATCCTTTTCTTTTGTGCAAGAAAATTTGTATGTAACATTTATAATTTGTAATCTTTTACTTCCCTTTTCAATTCCTTCAACTGTAGAGCTTTGCTTATTAATGGACTATTGTCGCTTTAACCTTTAATTTATTTTGGCCTGAAGCATCGAATACATAGATTAAGTAAATCAAAAAGGCTTTAATTACCTAGAATTTTTGTTATCTAATGATTTTTCATTTTCGTTCATTTCTGCAGACGCTTCTTTCTTCAAATTCATTTCCATATAGCCGTCTTCAATGTACGTAATACTATCATGATCTGTATTAATCCCTTCTTTATTTGTATTATATGTATTTATTAGCCATCCTTGATTATTATCTATCTCCCTTGATACGACAAGAAATAATTCCTTTTCCTTACTATCTATCTGGTCCTTTAGATATATAAGTAAATCATTTTCCTAATAGGACATTATTGAGAAGGAGAAGCCAATATAATTATTGATACGTTGATGCATGATATTTATTAATATTAAAGAGTAAAATATTAGCTGACCTTCCCGATAAGCTGAGGAGAATCAAGTTTCGAATCAAGATTATAAAAGGCACCATGAATTTTCTTCAGGGCAATCCAATGTCGTCTTTTCAATGGGAGCAATACGAATCCTAATTTATATTCTGTTGGTACATTTAATATAAAACCTTCAATATTATCTAAACACAGACATTTTGGATCTCTGAGAAAAAAATCCCACAAATGTATACGTATATGTGTGTGTGAGCGCGCATATATATACATACATACGTACGTACATACGTACATGCATACATACATACGTATATATATGCACGTACATAAATATATTTAGCATTATGTGTACAATTAAGTATCGGTACATTTATTGAGCTAAACAAACCTGCGTTTATCAAACCAAACCGCTTCACGTCCTCTTCGTTGTAACGCCGCCATAATAACATTAATGTCATAATTACCAAGCCCTAACAGTGATTTATGGGGATTTATCCATACATCTGGACTTAAGCTATAACAAATTTGGTCTAATTCCTGTTTACTGAATCCCCTTTCTTGAAATAAATTATTTAATGCGTGTAATGCGCAAAGCTCTTTCACCTGTAAGAATAATAATCGTCATATATGTAAACGTACGGTATATGCAAGAATACGTGCTTACACGTATATAAGTAATATATTTCTATATGTTGCTTGATTATGAACTAGAAACATAAAACGTTTGATAATTACTTGTCTCTCATGGTATATGGATCCGGTCATATCAGCTGCTATGTTTGCAACCATTTTATTCACATAATTTTCGTTATATATTATGTTAACAATTTTATCAATTAATCATACGCATCGTTTATTAATATCTTTATCACATATAAAGTTTAATATGTTTCACTGTACACCTTTAGTTCACGTTATATCGTGACAACTATGATAACCTATTAACGTAACAGCTTATAACGTAGCGAACAGAATCTGCTATTTATTCAAACCTAATAAGAGATTACATTAAGTGCTAAACAATTGTTGTCAAAACATACATACTTTGGCATGGAACAAATAACTGTCACCTTCAAATACGATTACGGAATGGATTAAAGTTTATATTTGGTAAACATCAATAAATATATTATTTATTTATGTTCATTCGCAATTGATTCATCACATATCTTGGTGAAACGTTTACGATTACATGTTCTTCGTTTTTATTGGTAAACGAGAATATTCAACAGTAATCAGTAATACACGACAGGTATAAAAAGTGATTTGAACCTACACGTAACACATACTATCCTTGTTTAAACTAGTTTTCCGTAGCGGTGATTGGATATTTTTGGACTACTAATACTTCGCTAGCATCCGTTAACATCTGCAAAATTTATTTATTCTTTAAAGCTTGTATTTTAAATAATCGATTTCTCATATTATCACGTGAATGTTTATCAATTACAATGTTACTGAAACATTGCGCCTAACGCATACACGCGCGCGCGCATACACAATTGACATCATATACTACATTACGCTGTAAGTATGGACAACCTGTAAAGCCCACTACATTTTATACTAAGTCAAATCATCTTTACGTCAGCGTTTAGTTTTATACATATACATGGAGTTTGTTTTGAAATGGCAAAAATATGGGAACGTTGCAGCATAAACGTTGAACAATTAAGTAGGAAATATAATAAATAAAATTTAGAATATTTCAATTAACTTCCTTTCTCGCAGAAAGTATCATTACAAGTTTGGTCAAATTTAACATGGAGATTGATTACAAACTTGTTAAAGAAATAGATTGTAAACAAGGTGCCGTCAGAGCTGTACGATTTAGTGGTACGTAGGTTATACGTTTCCTTTAAAGTAACCTTTATTTAACGAGGTTGATTGTCATTTTCTATCGTTAAATAATATCGAATTATATCAAATATCATTTTCAGTTGATGGTGCTTATTGTTTAACTTGTGGATCTGATAGAAAGTTAAAATTATGGAATCCGTATAGAGGTGTTACGTTAAAGACGTATGGGGGACACGGGGATGAAGTAATGGATAGTAGCGCATCTTGCGATAGTAGTCAAATAGTGTCTTGTGGATTGGATAAATCAGTTATTGTTTGGGATGTAGCAACTGGAACTCCGGTTCGGCGTTTAAGGGGCCATGCAGGACCTGTTAATACTGTAAGGTATGTTATCAAAATATTACTGGTACCGTTTTAACGTACGTTTCGATATAATATTTTCTATATATAGATACATTTTTCTGTAATGTTAGAATCAGCGAGGAATCTATTTTACTTCCTTTCTAATATCAGATTCAACGAAGAGTCTTCTATGGTTATTTCTGGATCCAGAGATAATTCAGTCATGTTGTGGGATATCAGATCCAAGACATTGGAACCTGCGCAATGTTTAAACGAAGCTAAGGATTCTGTGTCTAGCGTTAGGGTATCAGATCATGAAATTCTAACAGCTTCGTTCGATGGGAAAATACGTAGATACGATATTCGTGTAGGCGAATTGTATACAGACTATATGGGAGGTTGGTAGTACATAATACGACGAGTAAATTAAAATAAGATAAAAATGCGATCAAGCTGTCATTAAACGTATTGTATTATTACAGATGCAGTAACATGCGCCAGCTTCACAAGAGACGGTCAATGCATAGTTGTTAGTTGTGCCGATGGTGTGGTTAGATTGATGGATAAAGATTCAGGAGAATTGCTCGGAGAATTCACTGGCCACGTGGCAAATAATTTGTGTTTAGAGTCAAGCGTCGACACTCAGGATACTCGCGTTATTTCTGGATCCGCAGATGGGAAACTATGGATATGGGATTTAGTTTCTCAAAGAGTAGTTGCGAGACTTTCAGGATTTAAACCGACGAAACATCCCATAGTATCGTTAAGCGTTCACCCGCAAACAAACTGTTTCTTGGCCACTAATGGACCAAGTATATTAATGTGGAATACCACATCGATGCAAGAGTGATACTTTTATAAAATTAACTGTGTAATTATGATTCTTGTATATAACTTTTCAGTGAAGAATGAAAGTAATTATAGTCGAGGACCATTCGTTCGTCCAGCATTAAAATAAAAAGATAAAATGTTGAAGAAAAATTGTGTCTATACCATCCATGATATTGATTTCATAATTACCAGAGTTTAATTATTCGTTTTATACATTTTATTTTATATACGAGACTGATAAAACGAACGCGAACTTCCGACTATTGGATATCTGTTCTTACAATATCTTTGCGATTGTGCCGCACAGATATCTTTCACCTGCTTATTAAACAGACAGAAAATGGGTTAGGTTAAGCTGGGTCACGATATACAGTTAAAGAAACAGGCTACGAGTACGCACATAGCGTAACTTTAACAGTAGCGCTGTAGAGAGGGGGAGAGAGAGAGAGAGAGAGCGAGAGAGCGCGCGCGCGCGCGTGTGTGAGGATTGTGTGTGTGTGTGTGTGTGTGTGTGTGTGTGTGTGAGCGAGCGAGCGAGCGAGCGGGCAGACGGAGGGGGGGAGGGTGAGGAGAAGAAGAAGAAGATCAGTGGAGATGAACGAGAGGGAGTACTTGCGCGCGCAGGTGGCGCGATACCGGTGCGTCAGAATCAGTGGTCGTCAGTCGTCGCCGTCTCGCCCGGGAGAGGGAAAGAAAAAGAGAGAAAGAGAGAAGAATTTTGTAGCTTAGAGTGAAATAGGATATCTGCGCAAGAGGAAGAAAGTATAACGGTCTGTGGTATAGGAAACGCAAAAGATAGAGCGAAAAGAGGGAGCAAGAGATATACAACGAGGGACACGGAGGTGCTTGCACACGGGGCGGGCCTGCCAGTCTCAACCACTTCGTGGAGTGCACTTTTTATTCTGTACTCGAGCACGCAGCCACTCTGAATTGTTAGCTGTTTGCATATACATGATTGAAGATCTGTGACTTGCCCGATGCATGGTAGAGGCTGTTGGTCCTACCGCGTGGTCTTGCCAGATTTTATTGATAATCAGTCAGTACATCGTGTGTGAGGATTGTTGTTGTTGTTGTTGTTGTTGTCGATCGATCCTTCCGGCTTGCCGGCTGTCAAAGTCATCGGTCTCGACAGAGACAAGAGAAAGGGATCGTGACGCAAAACAACAGCGAACCGTAGAGATCATCATATTCGAAATATCTCGGTGTCAGTGTTGGTAGTGTTTGAGAGAGTGGTGGTGGAAAAGACGAAGGAGAAACCGGGTGTGCAACGAAAGAGGGTTGTTATGGGGCGAAGCTGTCGTCTGCTTGTACTTTCGCCGCTGTATTTGCTGACTATATTCGGCTTTCTCGCAGCGGCTGATGCTTTCTCCACTGACAGTAAGTTTCATTTCTCGATCTCTGTCAATCGAACAGTGGGGAATAAGTTAAAATATAACGGGGAACGTTTTCCCATTGAAATTGTATGTAAGTAACACGATATTGTTGATTGATAAAATACGTATGGTATGTGCCATGCGCTAATGTCGCTTATATAATCGACGTCTTTCGCATACATTTTCAATGAAAACTTATAAATTAGCGGACGTAGGACGCGAGAAAGGAGGACGACGGTCGCCGATATGAGAAATAGATCTGACGTATAACTCGGTATCTACGATCTTTGTGAAAGGGATGCGTGCTGGTGGTGTGACCAGTAAGTAGCGAGTTGGTCTGAAAATGGGGGAAGACCGCGATAGATGGAAGCACGTGAAGATTTTATCCCACATTACCACGCTATGTTTCTCATTTAGCATTTACGGCGAATTGTTTACTTTTCTTGCTTTTCTCTGTTTATGGGTGACAGAAAGAATTTCTTAGCAGCAATTATTTCTTAGTAATAATTATTTCTCGGTAGTAATTAAGTGGCAGAGCGTTCTTTTTAGAATAACATTCTTTTCAGAAGTTTTTTCAGAACCGTGGAAACTGATCTTTATACTTTTTAAACGATTCTTGTAGGATTTGTCAAATATATAGCTGACGTATAAAAAAAAAAAAAAAAAAAAAAAAAAAAAAAAAAAAAAAAAAAAAAAAAAAAAAAAAAAAAAAAAAAAAAAAAAAAAAAAAAAAAAAAGAAAAGAAAAGAAAAAGATTGACTTTTATCCGAATTAATTTTCTATATTTTCAATAGTTTTGTGCAAAGATATTATAACAACTAACATTCTTTACAATAACGTTAAAGAATAGAAACGCAATGAATTCCGTTCACAAATTAAGTATCAAATTTCAAAGTAACTGCGATGTACGATGGGTTCATGCGTATGATGACAATTAAAATAACGGCTATTCATGAAATAAGAGTAAAACGAGGTCCGGTGAAACGATTGGCCGTCGATTTGTTCGATTTGTACATATATTGTATTTTCACCTGATTTCTTTCTCTTTCTCTTTCTCTTTCTCTTTCTCTTTCTCTTTCTCTTTCTCTTTCTCTTTCCCTTTCCCTTTCCCTTTCCCTTTCCCTTTCTCTTTCTCTTTCTCTTTCTCTTTCTCTTTTGTATTATAGCGTTATTCAATAATTCAATAATTTCTTCAAAGGAATAATTGATCGGATAAAATAAGTAAAAAAGATTGACAGTAAAATTATTATCGATACTGGGAAATGTGCACGAACGAGAATACAAAGGAAACGAGACGAATTCATGCCTCGATATAACGAACGAATATTGTTATTAAATTTTAATAATGCGTACAGAGAAACGAGATTAAATTATTGCAAGCATTTTCGTCGTAAAGGCATTATACAAATTCGAGCTATTTTTGCTTTTCATCCATTATTTTCTCTTTGAATATCATCAGTTTTTAAGCAAGCAATAAAACGTGTTCTCTATCTGACAAACGAAAAACGTATTTTATCATTTTATTTGTCAACGTCACCGTCGAGTTGAATTTTTGTTTTAATCGGGAAACAATTACCTTTACGCGTTTACCATCATAGAGATTGTCACTTTAAGTGGTCGCATTTGTTTCGGTTTTCGTTAAAAAACGTTATGTATGTATGCGCGCGCGCGCGCGCGCGTGTGTGTGTATATATATATATATATATTTCTTTTTTATATGATATTTTTCACAAAAGCATGTAATGTTAATAAAACTGCGAAATATATTGTACACGTTAGAGATATTTGGATCGCGCCTTTGAAATCGTGTATCGAAATACAGGTGGACACGCGGTGGTACGTGAAACGCGCATTAACGAATTAAAGATCAATGGTTAATTGTGGTTGCTTGTAATGCTTAATTGCGTATACACATTAATAATTATATAAAATAGTATCTGATGTTCTATTCCTGAATTATCGGTAAGTTCTGTTCGATCGTCTTCAATTTTCATATTCATCTTTCGTTCGTGATCGTTCTCATCGCTCTATTCGTACGTACGATATATAATATCTTCGAGAGACGATGGTGCTGAATCGCGTTGAAATAGCATCGTTGCGGCTCGTACAGAGATATCGAAGCCCTTTTATCCAATAATTCGCCAATTAATAATATCAGTAAATGTAAATTCTAGATCGTAGAATTATAGAGTTGTCTTGTATGGTTTTGTAATTCTTGGTAAACGGGCGGACCCGACGGACGGCGAATCGGGCAACTCGTAATTTGCAACATTTCGTATCCTTTTTCTATCAGACTACCGTTACCGTTACTGTTATGCAAAAGCGTTTATTAATACCGGTGACTTGTGATATACCAGCGGTAAAATTCCAATAATAATAACATTAAGTCGATTATATGAAACGAGCGAGAAATTTATTTGATTTGTTTGGCTAAAATTGATCGTAAATAATTTGCGAGAGGTTTGCGAGGAGAATTTAGGTGGAAGATATTATTTACATAGCTATTATTTATTTCGCAAATATTCAGCAAGTCGGCAGAGTCGTTGAGGTTTTACACGCAACTATCGATAAAATAGTTCTGGGATAATAACGATAATGCGAAGAATAATCGGCAAGAGCAATAACGCCGATGCTTCTAATTTATCGTCGTGTTACGTGTTAAATGGTTTATGGCTAGATCGCGTTTGATATTTTATTAATTAGCCCAAGCGTCAACCTTTAATCATCGTGTATTTAAGCTTAATAACGTTTTAATAATAATCCGGTACAACACGATATCGTTACTTTTGTCACAATCGAACTGAAATAATACGAATTTTCCGCCAAGCGTTCCGTTCGGTTATACGGTTGTAAAGCAAAATTGAAAACGTTCACGAGTTATCGGACAAAGTTTGGCGTAATATTTCGATGAATCGACTAGCCGAAAATCGAAAGTAATTCTCGCGCAATTTTGCCAAGCAAAGGCCAATAAATTCCCCGCTTATGATCTTTTTACTTTTAACAAGATCGATTTATCGATCGTATTTGAAGATTACAGCGAAAGTACGCGATTTCTAAGACGATTAAGATTTTTCCTGATTTTACGGGAGAGCAGTTTTCTTCATTCAATATCATTTCAATTTTTGTTTCGAAGTAGTTAATAACTTTCGGGTTATCGTTAAATATCGTTGAAATATTGCTTCTCGTCGTATATCTTTCGGTCGTTTATAAAACTATAAGCTGTTTTAGGGATCTTCTTCGTATTTTCAAGTATGCGGCGTTAAATAAAACGTTTAGGCAGAAAGTGAGATGAAAATGAGAGGAGTCGATGGAAAGTTTACTTATCGGTAAAGCTTCTTCTCCTGTAATCTTCATTTATCAAACAGACGATGGACGTAAATCGATGCGTACGAGAGGAAAACGGTACATAACGATGCATAACGTGGTATACCGAGCTAACTAAGCGCGCGAAATTGTAAGAAAAGTAGCGTCGATAATGCGGCGATGTCTCTATGACGTACAGTTTCTAATCTCTTTCTTTCTTTCTTTCCTTCTTTCTTTCCTTACTCGCATGCCTTTTCCCCCGATTTGCATGTTCCACGAAACATCGGTTGTTTTCAACGCAATGGCATTTCATTTTTCCCATCTTTATTTTGCTTCAGGCAAGCCTTGTTCTTTAAGGCAATTTCAATGTACGAACGGTAGATGTATACCAAACCCGTGGATCTGCGACTCGATGGACGACTGCGGTGACAATTCCGACGAAACCAGCAAGAAATGCGAAGGTGAGCGATGAGACGGATATTCGAGCGTATCAGGCGTAGGAAAGAGGGCAGACAATGCGAAAGGTTTATGAAGAGAAGAAAAAGGAATAAAATACGACTGGCTCGTACGTCCTACTCTTTCATATTTTATTCGGTATGAAAGTGGTGTCTGATAAAGAACGATCGTACGGTTTTATCGATACCCGATTGTAATCGTTCACGTCGGATTCTCCGATCGGATAGAGTTACATGAA
>CM026165.1:373202-433993 GCA_014825975.1 Bombus haemorrhoidalis
GAGAGAGAGAGAGAGAGAGAGAGAGAGAGAGAGAGAGAGAGAGAGAGAGAGAGAGAAAGGAAGATGCGTAGGTTTCGTATCGAAAAGTGCGAAAGCGTATCACTGTATCAACGTGAGTTTATAGCAGGTTTGAAAAAGCGGACGCATCTTCGGTTTGGTCTAGTCGAATTAGTAAAGAGTAAAGGACCGAGCTGTCTGTCATTATTGCGATATTTATTCGCTTCAAATAATTCCTACGCTTGTCTTCTTTATCGGCTTTAAGCGGCGGTATTCGAACAATTTGAACAGACACACGCAAAAGATTTTTCGCTTTCGTTTCGCTCGATTCGAAGTATCGTTTTCAAGTTGGAAGAAAAGTCGCGGTTCTTGAATCGAAAGGGACAACGCGAATATCGTTACGCTCTAAAGTAGGTCGATTTTTTCTCAACTTTGTCGTGCTTGTGTTTAATCGTACCGAGCGGATCATTAAGCTTTCCTAGAAACGACGGTCGAACGTGTCTACCGAAGCTTTTCGTATACAACTTTTCGCTACGAGGTTTTTTACGTATCGTGCTTTATCGTTCTCGAGAGTCTCGGACGCGCCAAGAGAATTTCACGCAGTTCGAGCGGTTCGATTTAAAACGATTTGACTAACGAGAAGAAGAAGAAGAAGAAGAAGAAGAAGAAGAAGAAGAAGAAGAAGAAGAAGAAGAAGAAGAAGAAGAAGAAGAAGAAGAAGAACAAGAAGAAGAAGAAGAAGAAGAAGAGGAAGAAGGATATGAAACTTGGAAAGAGTATTTGAAATCGAATATTTGGTCGTTGTTCCGTTCGTAACGGAGGATCGCGTGAAATTCGAAATGATTTCGACGCAATAATAACAAATTCGTTCAAAAGCGTAAGCAAAAAGCAGGATATAGCGGAAACAGTGGAAAAGAGGGAGGAAAAAGGAGTGGGAAAATTTTCTCTGGTCGATCAACGAAACTCGGTCGGTTTCCCGTCGAGTGGCGCGTAGAAAATCGATCGTTTCGTTCTATCGTAAATCCTTTGATCGAGAGTTCGCAGGACGAAACGATCTTGGAAAGAAAATTTGCATCGACGTGCCTGTCGCCACTTGCTGCAAACACATATTTTCTAGTTTTACCTGCCACAGTATATATCTGTACGTTAAGACGCGCGTGGCACGCGAAGCGTGTACGTATTGTCGAATTAAAGATGTACAGCCTGACGCGCACGTACACCTTAACTTGTTTTACGATATGCTTTTGATCTGTAAGGAAAATGTTGGTCAACGATTTGATAACGGTTATTAATGATACTACTAAGTAGTAAATAAAAGATCGTACGACCGTAGAGATTCTAACAAACATCTGTTGCGTCTACTTCTTGCAATTGAATGCAACGGGAGTAGGCGCGCGCCTATACGTTCGTCGAGGCAACTATCTCGTATATTGGGAGACAAGACGTTGTCGACGTATAACGTTGTTTACTTTCTTGTGGTTAATACGTCGTAATACAGAAACTATGTATAAAGAAAGGTTAAACGTAGCGCTTTTTGGCCGTAAACCAACGAGAATCGTGGTCGAGGATCGCTCAGGTCACATCGTTCACGCAATTCTATCGTGCTTTCGATAGTACGGAAAAACGCGGCTTAAATCAGCTTGCAGCAACGAAAAATCGATGGTTATATAAAAAGTAACGTAGCTAGACGGAATGTCTGAAATGTTTGAATTTAAGTTACGTTGAAATTTAAATTGAATTTTGATTTATACGTTTCTGGAATTATTTATGTAACGTGCATTGGCTAATATCGCGATTATCGTATTACTATCGTAACACGTAGTGGCAATCCGACGGGTGGCAAATAACAGATTTCCAATTTCATGCCGCGCGTTATGGCCGGAATCTGTTAGAGAAATTTTTATCTCAAAGAAGACCGAATCGTTTTGCCGTAGTAGAGACGCCGCGTACACATCTGTAACGATGTAACGTTAATTTCTCCACGATAAAATCTTTCCTAGAATGCTTTTGTTTAAACATTTTTTACGTTGGCTACGATGTTCGGCTTGGTGTATGGAACAGTTTGTTGTTGTAAGGAACAGGTTGTTGTAAAGATGTATCTACGGCTAATCGAACAAACAAGTATATCGATCAAAGTAAAAGGCAGACTTTAGGTAACTTTTTAATAATAAAATTTACGCTGTTATTAGATCGAATCGACCGCGTTACTTCGATAAATTCATTCGATCTTAGCTCTCTCGTCCCAAGATCCAATCGAATTACAGCGATTAATTTGTCGTTACAGTGGCAATTTACCGGCTATTTCTATTGGGTTGGTGGCATAGTGACGCGAATATTTTATCGTGTTGAGATAAACGTTTGCAAATACGCGAAAGCATTGTATCGTTGTTTACGATAAATTTAGATCGTCGTCTCTTTCCATCTCTCTCTCCTTTTCGACGATCGTTTAAGCGGAAGATGTACAGACACGTCTGTTCCAGCCCAGAAATATGTATTTTCGTTTGGTCAAATTGCTTTAATCTACTTCTTTTTTCTCTCTCTCTCTCTCTCTCTCTTTTACACAAATGACAAGCTGTCGTTTAAATAAGTAGCAGAATGACGAGAAGTTGTATCTTCTATTTGAGATATCGTTTCTCGAACGTTTACGGATCCGAGCTGATGACAGTTTGATTTAACAGGATCGCGCATCGTCGATTACTTTTAGTAACGTGCATAAAGGCAAGTGAAAATTTCGTCTTTAACGAGCTAGGAAAACCACAGATGGATTTAACAGAGCCGTTAAAAACGAAATATAAATATTAAAACGTATAATCGTATAAGATGATTAATTGAACGAATTGTAGTAAGTTGAATTATTTTTCAGAAAATCGACTACTTTCTGTTCTGATCTAGTTTTGTCGTGAGCGCGATATATATATATATATATATATATTTTTTTTTTTTTCTAAAATATAGGAAACGGAAAAGGGATTTGAAAGAGAGGCGATATCGATTTTACTGTTTATTATAAAATAGTTACATGCGTATAAAATCTTTATTCCGAATAAGTGTGTCGTAAGGAATCGAAGTCTTTGATTCTATCTGTTTCGATTACATATCGGTTTTTATTATATTTATATCGGTTTTAAAGGCAACGTTTCCTGTTTGCTCTACATCGGTCGCCAAACGGTTCTAGAATCGATTCTTGTATCTTGTATTTTACGGCATAAACGAAATCTTACGTTTCTGCACTTTTTATTATTTGTTTCTCTCACATATCGTGTGGTAGACTGTTATTAACCGAACACACCTACGTTTTCAATTATACCGTCGAAAGTATGAATTTGCGTAAAAATTCGCGATCCGATTAAGTCCTGATAATATTGTATTTAATTCGTCTCGTTATATCGAAATTTGTATAAATCTATCGGTCGTATCCTTTCTCGATTATTTCGTATTGAAACGACCCTCGTTAGTCAGCGAGCGACATAAAAGTCAGAGAATCAACGAAAACGTATTTATCATATTTCTCTCTCTCTCTCTCTCTCTCATGCTCTCATGCTCTCATGCTCTCCGCGAATAGAGTAAAAAAAAAAAAAAAAAGAGAGAAAAAAGAAAAAAATCGCTTGGCATTTCGAATAACCACCGTTATTTGCAAAATGTTCCATCGAGACCAATGCAGATTTATTTATTAATTTGCGCGAATTTCACCATTCGTCGGTTGTATACTCGGCGACGGTATAATTGTCGAGTTTATGGTTCAGGAAATCGTACGAGTATTACACGGCGATAATACGGCAACTGACGTTGATTTTATGCAACTCGACGGACGAATTACGGGAACAGTTAGAATCTAAAAGAAAAGAAAAAGAAAAAGAAAAAGAAAAGAAAAGAAAAGAAAAGAAAAGAAAAAAAATATAGATCGGCAGGATAATCGCGATAATTTTATGAATACGTGATTACGGTCTTGCGTGGAATTCCATAAGAATATAAGCGATAGAAAAAGTCGACGTCCTTGTCGGCTCTATGCTTTTCTTCGTACCGATACATGGGAATCGGCAAGACGTAGGTTCTCGGTGATCTTGCATCAGACAGGTTAAGCGTTTCTAATGTACTTTTTTTCCTAGTCTCGCCGGCAGGCTGCCGAGTCTCCATGGAGGCATCGCTCTGGCGTTTTAGATCGGCCATCGTAAACACTCCGAGATTTCTCTCGAATGACCATGTTAGAAACAAAGTCGGTTAGAAACGAATCGTAAGAATGAGCGGCCGCCAGCGCGGAAAAACTTGAGATATTATTTCCACGTTCTAATTAAATTATAGGCCGAGAAACACGATAAATTACATCCCTTTATTTTTTTTAGGAAAAGCTAGTAAGCTGTAAGATTTAGTAGGTTGTCGATCGATCCTATGCCACGGATATTATCTATATTTATTGTATAAATGGTACTCTTCGTATTATACGATATCGAAGGTATTCGAATAACCCTCGTCTTCTTAATAGATGATTACTCGTACTTGAACGATGACTCGTTAATTATTTGCAAAGGGCCTGCGCCTCTGTAACGTCGTCTCTATTCTCCCGTTGAAATTCTCCCGTTGAAATTCTCCAGTTGAAATTCTCCCGTTGAAGTTCTCCCGTTAAAATTCTCCCGTTTAATCCATTAAAATTCCATTAATAAATCGGAATCGATCGATGAAGAAATCGAGAGAAGCTGTCGCGTTTTTCTCCTGTAACGTTCGATTGATCGTAACGTTGCGAATTAATTGCGAAATGATTTAAACGAAGCAATAGGAAAATAGGAATAGGAAATATGTTTATTCGTTTAAACGGTGGCTAGTCCTACTTGTTCGTAAGTAAAGTAAGTATTAGTACTTATATATTTTATATCTTATATTTCGTATTTTATGAACAGCATTCTCCCATTTGAATATTTCAGTAGCCATTTTTATATCATTTTATACATCGCTCCTGTTTGAAATATCTTATTTTAACGAGTACGCGCGTTGAAATATTCGATGGAAACTTTAGGTTCGATACCGCGCCGATATTGGAAATAAAATTTTTATCCCCGTGATATTTATTATATCCTACGTAATAGTTTTTATTTCCGAGTAACGTGAAATTTCTATTCGTTAACGTTATATATTTCGATTTACGTTGCATTATTACGTTGTAGAAGATAACTACTGTACGTATACCGAACAACTACGTACGTACTACTTGCTTGTACGCGGGCAAATTCAAAGTTGAAAGAAATAATACTGGAAAATGAGATGACGAATTTCTTCCGAACGTAAAATTAAGTTAGTATGTCGTTTCACTTGTACCGGTGTTCTGAAAAATAATACGATATTAGGAATTTGGCGAACGCGCGTAGATTTATCGGGGGTTGAGTTCGAGCATTAAGATGTCGGGGGAAGATTCGGCGGCCGCGGCGAATCGAGAAATTCTGGTAGAAGGCTATGCGAAAAAAGAACAGCGTAGAGTAGTAGTAGTAGTAGTAGGGGGCGCCGTTGCAAGGAACCGGACGACAGCTATAGAAGCGAACGCTTGTGCTCTGTTCTGCTTCTCGGAACGCGTTCGATCATTTGCACGCAAACCTGCTTCCCCCGTATTTTCGTGAATTTCTCGGTCAAATTATTTCTCAAAAATCCAACAAAACGATCTCTATATCTCCCGTAATCTAATTCCCCTTTCTATCATATACGTTTTCGTCGAGTCTCTCTCTCTCTCTCTCTCTCTCTTTCTCTCTCTCTTGACGACCAATTTCTCTCCTGCGTTTTTATCGTTCTCTCTCTACCTCGATGTAAATCATCCATATCTATCGTAAATCGGATGTACAGTCGCGATGTACAGTCGGATGCGAGAATAATTTCAGCGTGTTTCGCAACATTGCCGCCGCGGTATCCTTAAAAAACCGAAAAAGTTGTTGCGAATTAAGTGCGTTTCTTTATTCGGGATTTTGTTCGAAGATCACGTAATTATCGAAACAATCGGTTAAAATGGAACAGCGTCGTTTATTATATCTTTTAGTTCAGCTTGCAAGAAGAAGCTGAAAGAGCTAGGAGTTCTAAAAATTAACTTTGCCAATTAATTGCATTTGATAATTGTACGACGAAGAAAGTACAAAGTATTGGCTCGAGAAAGCCATAGGAAATGTTTCATTTCGTAATATCGCGAGACTTATTTACTTGCTTTATCCAGGCCGTTGTTGCGAAAGCTTATATTCTTCTCGTCGAAGCTTTCTTCGTATCTGACAATAATGTGTAATTGTCTCTGTACTTTCTCGTTACATACGATATAATATCGGTATTTTTACGATACTTTCTTTTGTCGGTGGAAAAAAAAGAAAAAAAAAAAAAGGGAGAAGAAGAAAAAGAAAAAGAAAAATAAAGGAGAAAAAAAAGCTGCGGGACAAAGGTTCGACACGGTTCCGTCGTATCGATTATCGGAGTAATTTTCGATGAGATGAAATGCTCGCGGATGGTCGTTTCGTTCGTAATCTTTGATTTACCGGGCCAAGCGAACCACGACGCGGTGTTTGACTCGAAATTAACCAATCTTACTCTATAAGCTGGCCGACCGACCGACTGCGTCGTATCGTAGAATGTTCGTTTTCTTTTTTCTTTTTATCAGTCTCCGTCGCTTTCTTCTTTCGTTGAGGATCCTTTCTACCTTACGTTTCTCCCTTCTTTCGTTCAACAGCGTCTCGACTAACAAGACGCAAGATCTACCTCGCTTGCGTCATCCTTCGTACGATACCACTCTAGTTTGTTTGTAAATTAGGTAGAAACATACAACATTCGTAGCTCTTTGCTTTTCTCGAATCCGGTTTTTTTTCCCTCTTCTTCTTCTTCTTTTTTCTTTTTTTTTCTTTTTTTTTCTTTTTTTTTTGTATAACAAAAGAGACGAAGAGGAGACTTTTGTCTTCTTGATTCGAATATCGTACGATCGTTGAGCACCGTACGACGAGTGCTTTCATCGTTAAGTAACGTTCAAGCGTCGTAACTGCCTACGTATCTTGCAACGTTTCTCGATGTTTCTTATATTTCAATTTCTTCTCTCTGATTAATTCAATCGTAACCCTTTAATCATTTAAACAACTTCCGACACTTTCTCTGTTAACACTTTCAGCTCGAACTAAAGCGAGTAGGATCCCTTGCTCATCTTTAAGAGCCATCTTTCTACCGCAAAACGTTGAGAAACGGCTGTTTTTAAACACAACTACCATAAACGTTACGTAAAGTATCACGAAATCATGCAGATTCGGTCGATCGTCGTTCCAAGGATGTCGCGAGATATCGAAAAACAATTACTCGCTAGAAACGTTATTGTAGTACAGACCTACGCGAGTAAGATTGATCGCAGACATTCGGATTCGTTCGATCGTTCCTCGCAATATCGGAATATCGGAAGATAATTATTCACCGCAATAAGTACTACTTTAAAATCGAAGTAAATAAGATCAAGTACGAACGTCCGGATTCGGTAAATTATTCTCCTTCCAATGAGACGAGATGAGAACGAGAAAAATATGGAAAAGAAGTGATTGCCTAGAAATAACTTTAGAGCCGGCAAAATAAAATTAATCGAGAAGATCCAGATTCGCTCGATCGTATCTTTCAAGCGGTGTTAGAAAATATCGTGGAAAAAGAGCTCGTAACGAGCGTCGAGATATAACGTAGTTATATATCAACCAAATTAATTTCAATCGTTTCAACCAACTGTTAAAATAAAAAAGAAATCGATTCACGTTTTCGCGAATGCGACGAAACGAATGTAACCCAAATAGCGACTAAAATATTTGTCTTTCATCTTGTCATGTATTTTTGCGTATTATCGTTATTACGTTATTTTCTCTATTTGCGAGTAATATTAAACGGGTTATACGCTTTTTAAAATATAAATAATTACAAAGAAGAAAATATAACGAAACGATCCGATCCGATCGTCGTCTGTATCGACTCGAATTTCAACTCTTACACGTTCGCTCGAATATTATTCGATGGAAAGATGGAAAGATATTTAAGAGGATCGCCGGCTACCAGGTTTAGAGTAGCGATTCGTCTCGGCGTTCTTTCCCCGTGCCAAACTTGGTCGGCTCGCCTCTCCCCTTCTGTCTGCGACTTTTTTCTTCTTTCTTAGCCATCTTGGTCGTCGTCGTCGTCGTCGTCGTCGTCGTCGTCGTCGTCGTCGTCGTCGTCGTCGTTGTCGTCGTCGTCGTCGCCGTCGTCTTCGTCTTCGTCTTTGTCTTCGTCTTCGTCTTCGTCTTCGTCTCCGTCTTCGTCTCCGTCTTCGTCTTCGTCTTCGTCCTCGTCTTCGTCTTCTTCCTCTTCGTCGTTGTTGTCGTCTTCTTGGTTCTTTCTTTTCTTATGCCTCTCTCTCTCTCTCTCTCTCTTCCTCTCTTCCCTTTGCCCGCCGTCGCCTGTTTGCCGCGCCTAGGGCTATCGTAATTTGTAGCGCACAAGGTCTGTACCAGGTTGCAACAGAGTTCTCCAGAGTTCTGCGGGGAACCGATTCGGCTGTCCGCACAGAGACGTACGTGCACGCGTGTGTAAACGCGACGTACGCACATGTACGAAACAACTCTCGGTACCGTATAATTATGGTGAAAGCCAGTCGTGGTCGGTGATCGGCGGCGCGGTGGTATGGCGCGTAGGGGCAGAGCTTCGGTCGAGTCAAGTGGTCGACACATTGGCGGCCGCATCGATCGCTGCCGCTTCTGCTTCTATCGACGAGGGTGTTCTCCTTCCTTCGCCGGCTACTTTTCGCCGGCGTATCGTCTACGCTTGTTCGGGCCGCTTCTCGTCCGAGAGAGCGGCCTTCGATTGATCCCAATCGAAGTTTCAAATCGTTAACAAAGCCTGATTGATCCGCGTTCGACGACAGATGAAACACGGGCCAGCACTTTCCCACGACGGGCGTACGTACGTTGTACGAATATCTCGTGATCGACGCGTTATTGGACGCAAATGGATCGTTTTATGCGCCGATCGAGTAACGGTTCGAGTAAAAAGTCGCCGGATTCTACGACGAACCCCTTTATACGAACCATTCGGAAGCCGCTATATCGCCGATGGTCGACCAATTATATCGTTACGGATCATCGTCTCCTGTGCTAATTCGTGTAGGGACGCGATCGAAGAAACGAAAGTCGAACGGAGGTTCGTTCTAGGTAAATTATTCGCAGCGTTGGAAATTAGGACGACTATTCCGTTTCGTAGAATATATCGATCGTACTGTATTCTGGCGCCGTCGAACTTTGAACAATGTGCGTGAAAATGCACGGTTCTGTTTGCTACGAGATCCTAAATCGGGCCTCGCGACAAAGACAAGAATTTGAAAAGTTTGTTCGAAAAGCTAAGGTCGTGCTCGTTATTTAGAACTTATTTCGGTGACGAAATTTCGAACTTGCTTTAGTTATGAAAAGCCCGTAAACGGTGACCTAAAATATTTCGCTACGCCAGCTGCATTTCTATGCCCAAATGCGAATACAGTATGTAATATCTTACTGTAACGCGTTGCTTACATTTACTCACGTTGTAAAAGCTTTTGGCATCTTTCGCGTGCGCGCAACCAGGCCATGGGAAATAAGACGTTAATATTGCAGCAACAGTGCGATATTAAGGGTGGTATCTTTCGTACAGCAGATAGGTAGAGTAGTGTCGCAGCGTTTACCCTTACGCCACGTGAAACGATATATCAACGTGAAACAAAAAATGTTGCTTGAGAATACGGTAAGGATATATCGTGGTATACGTAACGACGCAACGAATCACACGGAGGTGCAGCGTTAGCAATCGCGGCTAAACGTTCTACCGCATCTTGCTACGATTTACGAAACTTTGCAAGTTTTATCGGAATTTTCCAGCTACAGACGTCTGTCAGGGCGTACGCTTAGCGTCGTCTCGAAATTCACTTTTATACCTGTACCTTTGCCTCGTCGATAAATTACGATTATCTATCGTTCTACGATAGAGCAAGGTAGAGCGAGTTATTAACCTTGCCTTCGTAAAATACGGACGATCGCATTATACAGAGAGACGACGGTGGCGAATAGTCGGTTACGTCTTCGACCAAAATCAGAAAAGGAATAAAGTAGGTCGGCTTATTGATTCGCGGAACGATACGAGTTCCGTGCGAGTTATAAAGGAAGGAAAAATGGGGGAAAAAAAGAACCGGAGGAACTGCGATTCCTGTTCGTTGTGGCATTAATTTCTCGTTGATTTACGCAAGTTCCACTCTCTCTCTCTCTCTCTCTCTCTCTCTCTCTCTCTCTCTCTCTCTCTCTCTCTCTTCCCGTCTCTCCAAGGGCTAGCTCGCGAACAGCGCTCCGAGATCTTGATAAGAGAACCGGCTGCCTATTTGATTTATTGTAAATTAGCCGTACCGAGTCTGAATTATTGCCGTGCTAAATTTCGCCACTGCTTCCAACCGATTGCCGTAAGTAGTTCGATATGGACGCGAATTATGTCAGCAGTTGCCCGAATACCGTTTAATTGTCGGCTTCGAGGTATCTTGGCGGAGTCGGCGATTCTATTACGCGAGAACTCTTGACACGGAAAAACCTCCTACTTAGGATACTTTGGACGGTACGTTGGTAGTATAGTTTCTTGCATCGTCTTCTCGAACGTCTTCTCGAACGTCTTCTCGAACGTCTTCTCGAACGTCTTCCGTTTCTTACGAATCGAACGTTCTACCGTTTATCGATAGTTTAAGAATCTCATTCTCTCTTCCATCCCGTTTAGACACCGTTCCACTCGAAATCACTTTCATTTGCTTCGCGAAACTCGTTGTTCCCAGCCTTTTACGCTCTTCCATGTTCTTTCGTTTGATCTTCCGTTCCCAAAAGCTGTCTTAAATGGTCTATATCCGTTTCAAGGTGAAGAGAAAACGTTTCGAACGAAACGGAGCTGGAGTGGTTAAATTGGCGCGGTGGTGGGAGATCGGTCGAGGATCTATTATCTACGATTTTCGTCGTTCCTCGATTCGAGATTCTAACGCGTAATCCCATCGGCGCGTAGTATCGCGCAGCGGCGCGAGTTCGCGTGGACGACGCGTAATCGAGAGAATCGAGCTAATGTCGTGTTTATATCGGGGTATTTGTAGCGAGCAGAAGAGCGATTCTACGTGTCCCGTGGACATTGCGCGTTGCGCATGCAGATTTGATCGCAGGTGGGAAAAATTCGCGCCGAGGTTGGTCGAGAAGGCGATGTCATAAATCGTCGAGCGAATACTTTAAACGCTTGTCGTTATAAACGTCGCTTCGTCTGCCGGATGTTACGCGTGCCTCGCTTTCGTTCTTAGATTTAACTTTCGCGACGCTGAGACCTCGCGATGTTGGTTTTTCGAAGGCAATCGGCTCTGCGCCGAACAAGTGGAACAAATAGACGTGCAGTCGCAGAGTGCGAGCGCGACAGCTGCACGAACAAACTGCTCGCCGACAAACCGATACCACCTTGACTTTCAATATTTTGTATGTACGCGCATCTACGTGTCGATTCGAATATTATAGAAGTTGCGCAAATATTTCTACCTTGACATCCTCCACGAATACATATACGAATACATATACGAATACTGTAAGATTATCCTTAATTACGTTCAGGGAAATATGAAACCGCATAAACGCTGGATGAAACGGCGTTCTACTTATTCCCTTAATTTCGCCGAGACGCGTTGTTATTGCGTCGCGTTCTCTCTATTACTCTGTAATACCGTCCGTCTGATAAAGCTATACGTGATACTTTCGCCCGCGGCTGCGGCTTTAAACGTCGTTTCTTTCGTTTGATTCGTAAAAATTCGCCTGCAAAAGACGTTTCTGTGTTATTCGGCGGTGTAAAATCGAGCGGCTGATTTACACGACACCGGCAGGCTGCTGTAACTGCTGGCGCACGGTTATCTACTCGTATCTTCAGATCGGCGATATCTACGCGAGGTGGTTAAATTTCGAGGGGCCGTTTCGTGCACCGACGAAAGGAAATTTCGTGTTACCGTCGCGCCGGCCGTTTTATACGAAGCATTTTACAACTACTGTGTGACGAACGCTGTGAAAAGGTGCTTGAAGATGGCGACGAATCGGGAACCTTTCGTAAAGGGAACGGCGTCAAAAAAAGGAACGGTCTCTTTCGTTCTAAAGTCACGTTTGCGTCTCGTCGAGCGGATACGGATGATCTAAATTCGCCAGTGGAATTACGAACGTTTCGTGGTTCGAAGAATCTTTTTACGTACATTCGGTACGTAACATTCATGTACGAAACATTCGGAAATTTCATTATTACGACGATGTTACTTTTATCAACGACTATCGCGACTACGGTGGTCAAAGGGATCTGAAGATTTAAGTAGGCGGCGGTAGTCGCCAGATGTTTATCGACGCAAGTACATGAACGGCGAACGGTTAATACGCGATTCTATCGATTATTTGTCGATAAAAGCCAGGATATTTAGCGAAACGATCTTTAACACCGATCGTACGTTTAAGACTGTTTGTTACTCACGCTGTACGCTAATTTTTCAACGACTGCGCGTTTGCGATGAACTTTTACGTACGTTTCTGCTTACGACTTTGAAACTTTTATTCGCCACTATCTTAGTAATTATTCGGATAAAATTTGAAACGGATCTGCGTGCATAAAAAACGGATGCATCCCAAAGACCGTCAAGGTATTCGACTACGGTTCGATAAGCCACGATGTCAGCGGATAAGCAAACGACTCGTAACTTTTATACACGTTCTTGGATTTTCCAATCCAACTTACCGTTCGAATCGCGACAAAATTGCCCGTTACGCTGTTAATCAAAAAGTTTTCTATAACGCACGTAACGTTATCGATAAAAATGTTCCGTCGTGAGTGCTTGATCGCTTTCGCGAGCCACCGTATTCGAGCAGGAGAGCGCGGACGCAACTTTTTGTCCGCGAAAGTTGCACGTACGATTATATAAAACGCGTATATTGCTAATATCGCGATATCGAAAGTCGTTGCCCCTGCAGAAATTGCTCGCGGTTCTGGGACGAACGAAGGCATTTCCGTCGATAGGACGGGGCGTTTGTATCCGTTCTTCCCTCGCATTTTCTATACAGAGTGTCACCAGGGAGTTTCAAATTGTCTCTTCCGACGACAATAGCCGTGGTCCTGGATTTTCCATTTCGCGAAACGTCTGCATCGATCGGACACATTTTCGTTCGTTCGTTCGTTCGTTCGTTCCTCTCCTCGCCCTCTTTTCCTTTCTTTCCCACTTTCTTCAACCTAACGCCAACCTAACGCCCGTTCTCTTTCTTTTTTACGGACATTCCGTGTTTTTATAATCCGCGTGAAATTTCTTTCTTTTCGACGATGCTTGCACCTTGTTTTTAGCTCGGGATCCGTGAAACGCCGTTCGCGCTTTCCACGAAGATATCGCGCCCGACCGTTCTTCCTTCCGCTAAAAAATCAATTTTTCCACATTTCGTGCAGCTCGGTGCCCGTGTTTCGCGCGATATTAAATCCGACATTGAATCTGATACGCGTTTCGTTGGAACGCGTAATAGACGCGCGCTCGGACGAAGGAAAAAGTTGAGCGATGATGAGCGGGATGAAACGTAGGCGATAATTTCATTTAAAAAACGGGCGAAAAAAGAAAATTGATATTTCGACTTGTCCGTCGATTCGTACGTCTGGTTCGAACGAAGCGAAGAAGTCGCTTTACGCGCTCTATCGTTCGCAAGTATCCTCGTTACTTTGGTTAATCTGCGGTAAAGAACTGCGCGAATCGACGGCAAAACGAATATCCCGTTGTCGCGATATACCGTTGACGCGGATGAAACAGATCTCTGCTCAAGTTCCGTTTCTTTAATTATACTCGTTATAATTTGTAAATTTGCTATAGTTACACAGACAATGTTATTAATTACGCGAGACAATTGTAGATTTGATATAGACAGTTACAGTCTGCTAACGATTTATTAATAACGGACGAATGCCTTGATGGTTTTCTTCGTTGCCCTTCCCTATCTCCGTCTTCTTTTCTTTTCCTTCTCAACGTTTTTTCTTATTCGATAGATCGAGTTGACATTTGCCGCGATACTTTTACGACGAGGAAAAAATCCAGGCAAGGCGGCAATACGCAATCGGAATTCGCAATTACACGGCCATGATTATCGTCATGTACCGTTGGCAATTCGATACGAATGCTCGAAAGAAATTCGCTCGAACGACTCGAGAGGTTGAGACAGACGTGGTAATAATGACTGTCGGAGCTATGTAAATTACCTCTATCCGCGTCGAAAATCGCGTATATCTCGCGTTTGCTTTCGTGCGTGCACGCCAACTCGTCGAACAGAAAGAAACGTTCGTGCAGGTAACGAGAACGTCCGACGAAGAAAACGACTTTACGCCATCGTATCGATATTTTTATACGTTCTTTTCCTTTTTTCTTTCTCTTTTCTTCCCCTCACCGCCCTCCCCCTCCCCCCTCCGCCACCCCGCCCCCCTTCGAACGAGGAAAAAGCCGGTTCAAAATTAATAGGGGTTTTCTCGTTGCTTAATCGCATCGCGCTCAGCTTTCACCGTTTCTTTCCTCTCTCGGTGATTTATCTTGTTTACTTCTGCATCATGAATTTCTGCAAGTTCAACGGTAATGGATCTTTCGAATCAGGTCCTGGCCACTTACAGACACTCCGATTTAACTCTCGATTACCAATGTGACCGGAATATCTCGCACTTCTTTCCTTTGATTTATCAATGTATCACGTATTTTATCCCGTTTCGTATTTATCGAAAAATTTTGTTCCGTTTTTTCTTCTTTCACTGTACTTTCATTGCTTTCTATCCGTTCTCTTCTTCCTTTTTTTTTCTTCTTTCTTTCTTTCTTTCTTTCTTTCTTTCTCCCTCGACGGAAACACATTGTTTCGTAATTATTTCAAAAGCGATCGTTCATTTGGCTGCGTAACGGAGGCAGTTGTGATTGATACGTTGTATAGTAGTTGTTGATAGCTGATTATATCGTATCTGTTAGGTTTCAAAGTTGACTTTGAAGACGTTGAGAGAGTCGGTCGTCCATTACGCGTGAAATTTTAAACGAAAGAAAGTAAATACGACTAATTTGTTTTCACACGTTTTTACATTTTTCCAAAGTATTAGCCGTCACGTCGGAGACGCGAACGAGAAGCGAGAAATCACGAAATCACGAAATCACGAAATCACGAAATCACGATAGACGGACAGATCGAACGCAGTTCGAACGTTTCACGAAGCAAGCCGAAGAAATTGAACTTTGTACATGATAATGGTATAAATTCAAGAGAACGACGGTTCAAGGCGTCAATCTGGGAGGCTTTTCATATTGAGTTTCGATAGGTGTGCTGTATGCAGGACGTTTCGTCCTCTTCTGATTACTGTCTCCGAACGGTGGGGGTGGTCTTCTCGAGCGTGTGACGCTCTAATAGTTCTTTTTTTCCACGCTATTGATATACCAAGCTTCGAAGGTTATTTTAAGTTTACCGTCGTAAACTCTTTGAATGTCACTTATAATAAAACTTTCACGGTAAACGTCTCGATAAATACATTGAAACTTCCTCTATAATATCTCGTAGGAGGTGCATCTCGTAGGAGATATAAGGCAATTTGAGAATGGCACGTGTAATAGAGCAAGCGGACATTCAGTTCGATATACCGTGAATCTGTTTGAAGCAACGCGAAATTGTTCCTTTCCCTGCAACTTTGTACGTATGGTTGAAAAAAGGAGAGGAAGAAGAAGAAGAAAAAAGAAAAGAAGCCAAGGGGAAGATCGATATAATATTATACTTTATTACGTTATACTTTTTATTTATGTTATACTTTAGACGGAATTAAATATATACATATATTGTATGTATATCGTATGTATATCGTATGTATATCGTATGTATATGTACAATGTATAGCTTATACAACTATAGTATCCAAAGATAGTATCCGTTAAAGAGCAAACTGATAGAAATATAGCTGGTGGAAAATCGACGTAAACTTTATAGCTTAAGCGTGTTACCAGCTTTTCTTTTCTTTTTTTTAAGTAGAATATTACGTTTCACCGCTGCCTTCTTGCGTCGAATCAAGACGCGAACGCTTGCATCCTCGAATCTACCGAGCCATTTCCTTTCTCCGACTTTTCCATGCTTTTTCATACTTTTTCGATAGATAGGATATTTCTATCCAGTTATCGAACTGAATAAAGATAAAGGTGGAAAAATCAAGCGAAACGGCAGTTTATCGTATTTATCTACGAGTCAAATATCGACGAGTGTTCCAACAACGATGTGATCGTCGCAGATTGTCGATGATGGCGGTGTATATTTGTTATCGTTTATTTAATTGCTGCCTTCCGCCTTTGAACTTGGCTTCCGATCGACGAGTTTAGGCAAGAATGGTCAGCGCGGCCGGAGATGTATTTAAATAAAGATTTGGTTCAGCGCGTTTCATCTTACACGACGTATTTGCTTCGCGAGTAATAGGAGCAGCGGCCGTTCCATCAAATCCGCGGTTACGCGCACGAGATTATACGGGCGTACATAAATTACTCTTTATCAGAGGAATCGATCGACACCGATACGAAATTGTTGATTTTCGTCGGAGGGAAGAAGCCGGTACGATACGGTTGGATACGAGCTCTGGCAGTTTAGGGTTAAACGGCCAGGGTTGGAACGTCGGGGAATTGGACGAGGGTAATAAAGCTGGGTGTTTGAAGATCGAACGTTGCACCCGATGAATAGATAATTCTGCCGCTATCAGGTGTTCTATCGTTGGGCGTGCGAATTTTCGTAGAACCTAGCCCATCGTTTCAGCTTGATAACCAGTCCCTTGCTTATTCGGGACGTTATTCTCGCGTAATCGCGGCTTTAGTCGAGCAATTAGTCGCGTGAAATTGAGAGCGTGCTCGGACCGACGTGCTTATTCGATCGACAGGAAATAAATAGTCGGCAGGCTGAACGGGTTAAAAAAAAGAAAAAAAAAAAAAAAAAAGAAAAAAAATTGATACTGACGTGGCTGATGACCCCGTTACTAACGGAACTCGTTATCCACGCTTTTCATCGACCGGAATCAGGCAGCCGATTGTTCGTTCACCGAAGAATACGCGATTACGAACGCGATACACCTTTCCTCCTTCCACGGAATCGTCGCTCATTTTCACCATTGTACGTATCGCCTTACGTCGTCGCGCGACTAACCAGACTTTCTTCGTTTTATCTTTTTCACGTTACGTTAAGAACGGACCACCTTCGTTACAGCGCCTCTTCCTATACGTCGAAGTACATGCATCGAAATGTAATCGATCCGAGGTTGCCTCGGTTAATGGGAAAGGTATCGCGTAAGAGACGCATCGGCAGCCTCTGATTTTCCAGATCTCCGGATTTTCTGTCGTTTAATTATCTTTAATTATACGCTGGAAACGAGCATGCTTCGCATTTCGAGGCAAACCTTTGCGCGTCTCGTCACCGATCCGTTTACGTTGCGAACGATTCCCGAATTTCTATCCTCAACCTCGATCCGCTGGCCATTTAGTACGTTTAAATGTATCGTCAGCTGCCGATCGAAACACGCTTGCATCTGTGATCGTTACACTTTGCGCATCGTTATATTCGATGCGTCTAAAACGTTTGTCTTTTACGCCGATGCAAAGCAAGTTATCCGTTTTCCATCTTATTTTCCTATCCAGGCTATCATCTCGTGCGTCTTACAAGAGAAAGAAACGACAAGAGTATCTCGAGTATCTTGAAAGGTTTCGCGTTGTTCGAACGTTTGTCGTTGTACGAGACACGTCGTTACGACGGAATCACCAATCGATCAATTTACGCAATCGCGTTACGCGAGGCGTATGTACGCAAGAGAAAAGAAATGTATTCGATAGAATTCGTAAAGATAGTTTTAGATGAACGGTTATAAGCTAAGCGATTTCATCGCGGAGAGTCGTTGATCGTTTTAACTTCTGATCGAGCGGTCTGAAAAAATTTCCCGTCGTAAAATTTCGCGTCCTTGCGAAAGCGAAGCGAAGCACGACGATGTTTAAGCGTCGCGGAACAAGCAGTGAAATAACGGCTAACGATGGCGTAAACGCAACGTTATGGGAAAACGTAAATAAAGTAACTTATTACATAGGTATTGTTTTATCAAGGCACGAAACAAATCAGAAACGCGAGCAAGATCGAAATCTCTTTTCGTAATGTCAGTGTTGAAAATATAGAATTCGATATCCCATATGAATTAACGGAAACGATATCGAACGGAACCGCACGGATCGGTAAAATTCTCGATGCCCGCATTCAAGCAGCGACGTTTGCACGTCTTTGAGAGAGTACAATATAATCGCTTGTTCGTTTTATATTCTCCGTTCTCCGACAATTTGGCGAAATTTCGCGAATCTGTGGAATCGTAGCGAAACGAGGTTGTTTCGATTGCCGCCGGATTGTTTCGAGTAACGGTAGCACGGCGAAAATCGGCGTGGCGTCGGCCAGGTTTGGCCGTACGATTTACGGTCTCCTCGACCGTTGAGGATGCACGATCTTCGAGTTATTGCGGCACGTCGTGATCGAGTTTCGCGGCGAACAACGAAAAGATATTCGAGCGTGCGAATGTCGCGATATCAGCCGAGAAATAGGCGGATACGACGAAAAATTTTACTGCGAAAAATCGTTACATCTCTCGAGGCATTCGAGCAAGATTCTCGCAAATTCTCTGTCATAGGATACTTTCGTAGTGTACCGTGGCCATTCGATGGCCAAAGATATCGTAAAGGGTAAAACGAGTAAGGAAGGCGGGGAAAAATTTTACGAAATTCATTTTTTACGTAATTTCGCGAAACTGAAATACGGTAATTGAGAAGGGGAATGAAAGAGATTTTAATCGGAAATGTTTCGATTCGAAAATTCGCATCGTCGAATAACGGACTGATATCGATTGGAAAGATACGGCCGTACGCGAATCGAATCGGGCCAAATCGACTCGTGCGATTATAAGGGATTAAGGGACGATATATATATATACACCCATCTGTAGGATGGTAAACGGTAGGTATATCTATCGTTGAGATTTTTTCCCCGACGAAAACTAATGGAATTTTAAATTAAACTTTTTATCGTTCGAACGAGCGTATATAGATGTTGTAACGATCGTATAAATTTGATCGAAAAATATGGCGAAATAACGCCGGAACCGTAGAAGCTCGCAGCGTAAGGTGTGAATTCTGTATCGTTTGTAACTGAACCGAAAAAGTGATTTGATTTTTCAGATATACCAACAGATCCGGTGTTTGTTGCAGGCGACTAGAAAAATATTATTTTTTTCTTTTTCCTCGCGAAATAACGGTTATATAACGGAGATTCCAGTCGCGATTTTTCCCGGAAAATACGATCTTTTTTATATACCGAAAGAGAAAGAACGAAAGAAGGAACGAAGGAAAGAAGGAAAGAAGGAAGGAAGAAAAGAGGGAAGGAAGGAAAGGAGAAATGGTGGAAGGAGAAGAAAAAGAGGAAAAAACAAAAGGAGAGAAGGAAAACGCAGAGACGTCAGAAAAGTTTGACTGACGACGGATGCCGCGAAAATAATAAAAAGTACAAAGATAATTGAACGTAAAACGTGCTCTTTTTACGCCTGTTTAATAGTTTTATGGTGTTTTTGTCGCCAATTTGTTAGAAGAAAAAAGAAAAAAAAGAGGGGGGGGGGGAAAGATAAACGCTATTTCGAGAAATATGCGGCGAAAGAACGGGCGTACGAATTTATGCACAACAGGCTGCGTGAATTTGTACCATCGTAACGTGGCGGCGCTATTTTTAGCGTGAAATTTTTCAAACATATTCCGCGTGCAATTCTTTCTTTGAAATTCTGCGAAAATATTTCATTTCTCCGAGCGAAATGTCGTTGTCGAATTTTCGTCAAAATGCCAATGTCGGTGCTTCGTCTGGAAGATGCGGACGTCAATGTCTAAATAACGATGTTAAAAGGTTTAATTCCACAAAATGATTTTTGCGTCGTCGCACGTGAACAGAGGAGGAACGGAACGGACAATCGCATTACGAATCTCTTACGTTTTCTATCATTATTTCTCCATCACTGCGACAACAAAAGCTCGAAGAAGGAAATACATTTCCGACGCGAGATAAAGGAGAAGACAGCGGGAAAAAGACAACTTGAAGCGGGAATAGGCAACTTACGGTGGATTCGCGTTCGATCGCGCGATGACTGGAAAGTGAAATCGCGTTGGTAGGGACGAGCGTGCAAGAAATGCTCGACGCGCCTCTTGAAGTGAAAAAGCGGCGTACGAGGAAACAGGAAGTCGATGGGACGGTCGACGACAGAACGCGGACGTCGGCGGTTCTATCGGTTCCACGATTCTTACGAGCAGAAACTCGCTATTCGCGCGTTGAATCGTTTAAGGCGATATATGCACATCCGGCTGAGTATAAAGAATTTCTTTTCTTCTTTTTCTTTTTTTTTTTTTTTTTTTTTTTAACTATTTCTATCCAAATATATTTTTCGAACGTACTTGGCCATAGTAATTTATTAGAATAATAGACATTTTTATACTTACTTGTTATATATATATATATATATATATATATATATATATATATATACGCGCGCACGCACGTGCATAGCTCGACAAAGAGTCTTAGAACGTCAAATAAAATAAGTGTTTAAATAACGTCATTTTCATTAAAAACGTTAAAATAAACGACGGCTTTTAAAACGAACGCAGGGATTTGATGTTCGATGCAACCGAGTTTGAAAATATTATGTTTCCCCCGCAGGATCATAGCTATCGCAGATTTCGATCGTGAGTGAAGAATTACTCGTATTGCCCGCCGGTATATTCTTCCATCCGATAATAGCATTTTAATTGCATTTTCGTAAGAATGTGACGTCCATCGATCAACGTGTAATTTTCGATAGACGTAGAAGAAAAAAAAGGAGCACCCCGATACCTTCGCTCGTATCGTATTTACTTCTCGCAGAGATTAACAAAGCATCGCAGCGGAATAAATATCAAACATCATTTTCGATTTCCAGCGTTTGCCCGTTCACTCGCGTCTCGCATTATCTTATCAAAGGCAGACGGAAAAATATTTTTCTGCCGGATCGGCGAACGATCGACTACGATGTACTATTCCGCGTAGATTCGTAGATTTTGCGTGGTCAGCGTTTTTGCCTTTAACGTTCGTTGTATCGTATATTTCTTTATGTTAAACGGGCTAAGCCGTGACTCGCGTATCGCGTTTTCCGGATAAAATCCGCGATTCTATCGTATAGCTGTGCGACGAAAGATAACAAAGATGAAGATAATAATACGCTCCGAAATAAAACGGAAATAATTTGTTCGTGCGAAATTAATGCAAAAATGACGTAAGGCGAATTTAATGGTCAGGGGGTAGGGAATTTTAGGCGCTCGTTGTTGTTGTATCGAAAGTTGCGAAAAAGAAAAGAAAAAAGAAATTATGTTCTTAGCTCGCAGAAGCAGCTGTCCGAACAGAGATGAATCCTCGTACACGTTCTCGTTGACTTTCTGTCTGATTCTGACCCGTTTCTCCATCGTTAACAGATTGTCCAAGTTCGAAGAAAAGAGAAAAAGAAAAGAGAGAGAGAGAGAGAGAGAGAGAGAGAGAGAGAGAGAGAAGAAAATACGAACGAACGTTTTCGATACTCGATTCGATGCTATTTACTCGAAGCTTGTCCCGACAGATTAGACGAAAGCGCGACTGAAAATAAAAAGATTCGAAGGTCGCGATAGGGTTAAGCGAATTTTCCTTCGGCGATTTCTCTTTGCCTCGTCGTGGCAAGTTTCAACAGCATCTCCGTATCGTCGATAAAACGTGGACGGATCACGTGGACCCTAATGCGATGCGATTTAACGCGTGGCCAATTACGTAGTTACTTTTGCGCCGGTCCGATTTCCTGGATTCCGGTTCGATCTGCCTCTCTTGTCGATTGTGCAACGGCGACTTTTCCGTTCCATTGGCAGATAGAAGTCGCGGCTAAATACGCATCGTGGCACAGCCAAGTAGTCAGGGCTAAATTATTACGTCTACTTAAATAAGAGGAAAAATTCGTATAAACGTATATCTGATATGACCTTATTTTCGAGTCAAAGCTGCTTTTGCGTTGCATCAGTGGCTCGACCGTTGCCTTCGCGGAAACTGTTTCAACCGACTATTTTTCGTCTCTGATACAACCTTCTGACTATATTCTATTGTACGCATCGCGTGATCAACGACGAACGTGATAAACGACGAACTCGCGTATGCGTATTCGTATTCGTATTCGTTTCTTCGCTTTGTATCGTTTCTCCGTGTCTATGTTCTTCGAATTGGTCGTTTAACCTGTACATGTACCGTTATCTGCGAGTTGCTTCGAAATCCTAGTGCGAAAAATCCGAATCTATTGCTCTACGCTATGCGTCGGACAAATTTTCTTCCCGAAAGAACGAACGGCTTACGTTATGGACTTTCCCATTTGTTCGGTTAGGACCGAATACGTTTGATCGATTAAACGTCATCCATCGACACCTATCGCGTGCCAAAAGCCTTAAGCACGTATTTATTTCGCAAATAAAATTCCAAAATCGAGCCGAACGAACCGATGATACGATCGAACTTGCCATTACATTGTCGATATCAGTGTCAAATTGTTATTCAAAATTTCGAAGAAGCGTACTCTCGACCAACTAATTCGTTCCGCGACGAGCTCGTACGTTCGAACGAGAACCTTCTTTCCTCCTCTCGTCTGCCCGATCTCCGTCTTTAGAGTTACGTCGGCGTATTTTTAAACAGCCGAAGTACGTTGATCGATGGATGGCCGAGAGAATCCGAAAAAAATCGGATTGTTCGTTATCGATGTTCGGCGCCAGAAATGCGCGAACGATAAAGTATCGTAGTCCCGTGTTGTCATCGAGCCGATCGTATTTTAACCGTGGCGCGGGGCAGTGCTCTTTAAAATTCAATGAAACGAACGGAAAAATCGCGGAACGAGCCCCTTGAAATTCGCGTGCGACTTCATTTCGCTTTGTTCCCTTCGAGTTTGTTTCAAACTCTCTCTCTCTCTCGCTCTGCCTCTGTGTGTGTGTGTGTGTGTGTGTGTGTGTGTGTGTGTGTGTGTGTGTGTGTGTGTGTGTCTCGTTCAAGCGTTTCTCTCGGTGCTCCTCCTCAGCTTAATATCAGATTTTAATATCGGAATTTTTTTTCATCCGATCGTTGGTTTAGCCACGTCTCTCCTCGAGCACTTCTCTTCCAGACCAAACGCGACTCGCGCGAGCTTAGCCGACAAGTCGGCGTATCTGGGTTCAGCCTAAATAGGTAATTCAACTTCCATACGATCTCGGATGTCGCGCAACTATAAACTGAACTAGAGCATTGGCCAACCGGGAAAAAAGGTGAAATCGCGAACGATACTCGAACGTGCTCGAACGTATTCGAATCGCCGAGATAATTGGTCGATTAATTCCTTCTCCTGGCAGACGATAGCCCAAATGGAAAATCAAACTTTCGTTCGACGAACGAAAATATTTCTTTGCCGATGTTTCTCTGTTATCCGAAGGTTTGGATAGAGGCGTGGTACGAGAGCGCTTTTTTTCCTTTTTCTTTTTTCCTTTCTTCTTTTTTACCTTTTTCTTTTTTCTTTTTCCTTTTTCCTTTTTTTGTTTGTTTGTTTGTTTGTTTGTTTGGAAAAAAGGAAGGAAGGAAGGAAGGAAGGAAGGAAGAAAGAAAGAACGAAACGAGACGAATTAGGGACGAACTATAGAATACGCGGAAGAATTATCTAGAGGATTCCGTTTTCAATTTTCAAGATTTTCTGAATATCTATTGTAACGCGTTTTTATACTTTCCGCTGTACAGATTTTTCCGCCAAAGTTTGAAACGTTTGCCAACACGGGAGATCGAAGCGTAACGTCCACGAAGCAGCGGATCGCGTTTGACTCGAGAACGTATTGCACTTTCGTACAATTAAGCGATATAACGTAAAGAATATCTGGAAACTCTTTTTCAAATCGCTAAACGCGTCAGTCGTATGTATAAAAGTTTCGTTATATAGAAAAGCTATTTTCGTCGTTGTACGTATTGTAACGGTACATTAAATATCGTATCGTTCGGTACTACTGTCGCGTAACTGGAAAAATTGTATGCCGCGGGAAGGAATCGCTGGAACTCGATGAGAACACGGGTTTCTTTCCTAGCTCGAAATTAGACGCGAATCGATTCTCAAATTGACCGCGCGTTTTTAAGTACCAGGGAACGGTTTTATATCATTTCCCCCCCCCCCTCGTAAACTCGTCGGTTCGTTCGAGGCGTTTTAAAAGGAATCAACGCGACAGAAATTTAACAATCGCGTTTCTTCCTAACCAAATATTGTTGTAAGGCTGTACGATTTCAGAATCTAATTCCTGCTCGCAGAACATCAGCAAAATTTGATTCGAATACGACCAACGCGAGTTTCCGTGGAAATAAAGTTCGACTGTGAATGGAGTATTAACAAGTGGTATTAAATAGACTTAGGATGGGATATAGGAAGTTAGCGTACTCGTATTTAGGTACTCACTCTGTAAATCTAACCTTCCAATCTACGACGAATTTAAACATCGGATAAGGATGAAACGCGCATTTTTTCCTTTCTTTCTTTCCTCTTTTCTCTTTCAACTGTTGCAACGATCGTCCTACGATTTCTTTATACGTTACGCCAAGTAAGCGTATTTTCCTCTATTTTCTACGAGTAATCGATAGCTTTCCGCAAGTTTTGCTTATTCGTAAAACCGTCCAGTTCTATCGATAGACGATTCTATCTTCGGTCTACGAAGTTGACCAACTTCCAAGTTTCTAAACGTCTCGATCAAAGATTAATATCCGTTATTGGTCGCAATATTCGAGCAACAATCGGCAGATGGAGCGATCGCGGGACCACAGATTTACAAAAATCGTCAAGGTGCTCGCTGTCTTCTTTCGCAGCGTAAACCGCGATAAATGAAAATCCGTATACAAATACCATTGACGTAAATCGTATTCAAAATACGTTCCGCTCTGTAACGATCTGTTCCTTCGTTTTTTCCCCTCTGTGTTCCCTCCCTGTTTTTCCGATTTGTCGCCTACTCGCGTTCATTACGCGTTTTACGCGAACGTATACCTTTACGTATATATATGTAATGTATATATATATATTGTTAACTTCAACGTAAACGAAGGATAGGCTTTGACTGTACTTCGAGTTGGCTTCGGAGGCTTTCGACGATAGATAGATAAGAAATTTATACGTAGCAGCCTATATGACGATCGATACGTTCGAGAGAGAGGAGTCGATGCTCTTTTATATATATATATATATATAATGTGGAAATGGCGAACCACTGGCGAAATATCGTCTCACTGGAACCTTCGATTTCATAGAAACTGAAAACTTTCTAACGCGATATCTAACGACGTGTCTTAGACAATCGATCGTACGATTATAGCACGTAGAGTTTTATTATGAAACGGAGACTGTGCGTGTGGCTCGCGGCGGGCCGAGGCGCATTAGCCCTCTCACCGCGAGACGCGAACGCCATTCTGACGCTGCAACCTGGCAGGATTGCGTGGGCCATTGTAACAGTTATCGTTGCGTTATCGTTCGTTACGGTTGGCAATAATTGGAGTCCTCGTCGGAGTCCTTGATCTTACGCGCCGCCTCGACGCTTCCTGTTTCAGCGAAATCGCGCGTAACGAATTTCTGTTAGACCAGGCGAAAAGCAACGATAATTGCGTCTCGTTGGTTGCTCGTGCTCCTCGTTCTCTCGTCGCTCGTTCTCCCTACGCGGCAGATTCGTGTGCGTGCGTTCTACATCTATATCGTCGGCGTGGCTGTCCTCAGGCCCATATATAGGGGCCCCTTTACTCGGTCGCTGGCTTACAGCATCCGCAGCCGTCAGCGCGAGTGCATCGTCGTCTTTCTCGCGGTGGTCTCGTTGTTCGAAATCGCTTCGAATCATCGGCAGAATATTTTTTTTCCTTTTCCTTCTTTGTCCGCTTGTCGCGTCGAGCGATCAGGGCGATCGCGTCGCAACCGTGTCGCAACAGCGTCGTAACAGCGTCGTAACCGCGTCGTAACCGCGTCGTAACCGCGTCGTAACCGCGTCGTAACCGCGTCGTAACCGCGTCGTAACCGCGTCGTCCAGTCCAAGTGGTGCACCGGAGCGACGGCAGAGACGGCTTTTCGCGGGTTTCCTGCCGGCGTTGCCCAGTTTCCAACCTTTTTCCACCGCTATTTCCTTCGTCGTTCCTCGTTTCCGTATTCCCCAGACCGTCGTCGTCCAGTGATCTCGACCGAGTACAGAGAAAAAGAGAAAGATAAGAAAAGGAGAGGAGGGCAACGAGATATAGATATATATATATAGATATATATGTGAAATCTTTGGCCTGTGCGCGACGGGAGGAGGCCGGCCGAAGAGAGTCGATTTATTGGAAAATCGTTTCACGGACGATTGTTTGGTCGGAGGTCCGGAAGGTGGTTTGGTGGCGGTAAATCGGTGGCCAGGCCGGATAGAGAAGTGGCGAGAGAAGAGGGGGATAAGAGTATCGTGGATTTCGGGGAGAATCTGTGCGGAGCGGCGGGCGCGGGTTTTTCGGGCGGGCGAAAAGGATTTTCGTCGGTTCGGAGGGATACGGAAGCCGATGAAGCTCGAAAGATGCTCTGAATAGATGGTGCCCCGGTGTTTCGGTGCTATCTGCTACTTTTGCCTCGCTGCCGCTCGACCTGGCATAGTTTCGCCGCCGCGGTAATCGCGTATACGGCGTTTTATCGGCCGTTTCGCGTAACGCTTGAAACTCCGCGTGAGCCCCGCGATAAAACGCGATCGACGGACGATTTTCTGCCGTTGCGATATTAACGAAGAGAGGAAAGGGGAGGAAAAAGAAGAGAGAGAGGGAGAGAGAGAGAGAGAGAGAAGCTGGCAGAGCACAGCAGCGGAAGCTCTCTTGCGGTACATACATACGCAGGGGGAGAAAAGGGCCTCGTAAAGCGTTGCACGTTGAAAGCTTTTATATTGGATCAGCGATTAAAGTAGCGCCTGCGAAGGTGTCGAGAACCGTGTCCCCTCGTCTCTGCCTCTCCCCTCTTCACGCTGATACACGGGATATACGCGAATGTTCGTGTACGCTTCGTACGACTGAAAAAAGGGACTCGTAAGGCACACATTATCGCGAGAGCATGCGGTTCGTTGAAACATCGATGCGTCTTTTCAACAACGCGCCGCGATGCACGTGCACGCTGCTGCCGTTGTTGCTGTTGCTGCGATTGGCGTGCGTCGTGCACCTCGTGTCGGCCATCGATGACGATTATCATCACGACTACGAACGTGCGCTTGCAGGTTCGCACAAGTGCACCGACTCGGAGTTCAAGTGCGCCAACAAGAAGTGCATACCCGGAGCCTGGCACTGCGATGGCGACGATGACTGTCACGATGGCTCTGACGAGGATCCAACGGTCTGCAGTAAGTACTTACGTTCTCTTCTTTCTTTCTTTTCTTTTTTCTTTCCTTCCTCCTTCTCTTCTTCTTCTTCTTCTTCTTCTTCTTCTTCTTCTTATCTTGTTCGATGGAACGATTCTATCTCCTCTCTGTGTCGTAGTTAGTTTTTAGCAACGATACGATGGTTATGGCCAGAATAAATTCGACTCGAAATGATATTTTCAATTACGCGGCCGTGCAAGCTGACAATGGAATTGCCAGGATTTCCAGATTCCGGGTGTAGATCGTGAGATTTTTCAGACGGTTTTAAGAGAATATTTTCGCGCAAAGATTTTCCCCATATTTCTCCTTATTCCGTGGCTCTTTTCTTTCCTTCTCCGTCCGATCATTTTTTATCGTTAACGAGCTCCCAAGGAAAATAGCCCGGGGTTTCTTGCTCTAATTTCGCGATAAAAGTTCCTTTAAAAAAGTACGTCGCAAGTACGTTCTTTTATCGAATATAAAAATTCGCAGACCGTAGACGGATCGAGGATTAAGGTCATGCCAGGTTTATACCGAAGGTAAACAGAGAACGATCGCCGTACGATCTCGATTAAACGTTTCTCGTTGGATCAATCCTCGATATCGTGGTTCCTCGATCGATATAGTTTTCTCGTCGAGCAAATATTTTTGCGCCGCCGGTCGAGCCGATCCGAAAGATAATATTCGTTCGGGTTCCTTTTCATTGGGAAACTCGCGTTTGCCTTTTCCGTTTTCCTTCGCGACTTGCTTCGCGATTCGCGACTTGCTTCGCGATTCGCGACTTGCTTCGCGATTCGCAGCTCCTTCGCATCGTTCCCCTTTGCTCTCGTCGTTCAGATCTCTCGATAGCCTGTAACGCTACGTACAAGCCAGATAATTCCTTTCTTTCGCGATACTCGGCGACGAACGTTGCGGAATGTACGATCTACACCCTGCAGCGATATTAATTGCGCGAACCGGAGTCAGCTTTATTAATCGTAATTACGGGAGTACGAGCTTGGATTGGCTGGTGGAGTTTGCAAAGCACGTGAACGTTTCGTAGGTGCGAAAGATCGTTGCTCGGCGGACTTAACGTCTTTCTTTTAAAGGATCTTCGTTATGATTTCGTTGGAAAGCGAAACGGACCGAGACGGTCACGTAACGTAAACGTCGAAGAAAGCTAGACTCGCGGATGTGGCTTAACGACTGGCTCTTATTTATCGCGTAATAGTTGCAACCTTTAACGAGCGATCGACCACGTTTATTTATGAAAATTAAACGCGCCAGCGTTTATTTTAAGACAACCCTGACCAGAGTCCTTCACGAGATAGCTCCCTTTTTTCTTTCTTTTCTTTTTTTTTCCTTTTTTTTTTTTCTTTTTTTTTTTTTTTTTTTTTTTTTTTTTTTTTTTTTTTTTTTTTTTTTTTTTTTTTTTTTTTTTAATTACGTTTTTCATATTACCATCGAGCATGCAAGTTATTATCAATCTCTGTCCATTCCTTTTAACAAATTCCACTAGCCAACGACCAGCCTCTTCCACGCGTATTCGCGATGATCGATCTTCTTTAATTATTGTCGATTTATTATATCGTAGTAATATCTATATTTCTCGTCGTGGCCAAAGTATAAACGAAGATCGTTTCGAGTTGTAGAGGCTAAAAACCACCGGCGCAACCGGGGACAGCCAGTAGAGCTCCCAGAATTTTTAAATTCCTACGTTTTCCTATTTAATTCCCAAACGCGAACCAATGCACGCGCGCTTTTGCACGTCCGTGCGAAGTATTTAATGGAACAATACGAATGGATTTTGTTTCCCCCGTTGCGCTCTAAGCTCATTTGTTCGCGAATGAAACCGACTAAAAAAGAAAAAAAAGGAATATATATATATAAGCGCGCGCGCGTGTGTGTATTACGCGTATGGATACGTACCTTTGTACGTACAGTGTCCGGCAAAAGTATTCGGACGCTCTCGAAAATTTTTTATGTCGTACAAGATATTTTGAAGTCACGTCGGATCTGCAAGGAGACACGACTGCGTTATAAATCGATAAAGTTTGAAAACAATCTCGATCTCTGTATAAACGATAGAAGCGACGAGATATCGATTGCAAGCGATACCCTTCGCGAAGATCGTCGAAGCGTTTGGAGTCATTTGTTACATGAAGAAACCGCGATATTCGGTACGACCATCGTTTTTAGCATCGATCGTACGTTCGAGGTTACCGGTCGGTGCTGCGCGTATACCGTATATCATCGTACACCGAGTTTTCCCGTACGTTTGTCGTACGTTCCGGTACAAAGCGTACGCTCGCGATAAATGTCTGGCAAATTTTTCTATATATTTTCGGATCGGTTTCGAACCACTTACGCCGTCATTTACGATGAGGATGGTCGTGTCTCGTTGCGATGCCAAGGAAATTTCAAACAGTTTCGTACAATGCGCGCGACATAGCCATAAAAATTTTCCGTGGCGAGTGTCGGAATACTTTCGCCAGCCGCTGTGCGTACATCTGGGAACAAAAGTCTCGGAACTGACTCCAAGATTGCAGGAACTACAAGGCGCGTAACGAAGGTGACGAGAAGGTAGCGTGTGATTTGGAATCAATATTATGGTATGGCAACGATTTTGTTGGAACACGCGTGCAGCTTGAAACACATATCCTCCGCCGCCGGATATCGAGATTATCGAAATATTAAAAGCAAATGTTCCCGAGACTTTTGAGCCAGAGTATACGTACGTACGATATACGCGACAGGCGCATGCACGTTAGCTGCGTGTGGAGATGCGCGCAAGAAAACTTGATTCGTTAGGTTTAACGGTGAAATTATTTGTGCAAAGTAAATCGTATCGGCAAACGAAGAATTATTTCGACCGTGGCACACGTGCGCGCGTGTTTTCTTCGAATATCGGTCAGTATCCCTGAGAATGAGGGATACGGACGAGAGAGAGAGAGAGAGAGAGAAAAGTTCCTGTATAAAAGTTTCATGGATTCAGACAAACCATCTCGCATCGACGTGATTAGCGCGTTTCATATAATTCTTATCCTGCTATTTTATGCTTAATATATATATATATAATCTTGCATCTGTGCGTTTGTATATGTTGTTCATATGTATAAATATATATTTTATTATTTTCCAGAGGTAGATTGTTGCGCGATATCGCGTTATTAATAACAACAACGGCTCGTTCTGATTTCGTCGGCCAAATACCGAATTAATATTCATGCTCGTGCATTTGCAGCCGCGACATGTATCCATCCGCGATAATTAATATTCAATTATAATGGGCTGGTATGTAAATGCGGGGAAACGGTACGTCCCACCGCTGATTACTTTCCCGTTTTGGTAATTGTCCGCGCGATCCTCGCTCCATCACCATTATCTACGACTATTCGACCAATTACGCTTCTCAAGCTCGCTCGCCGCGAATTACGATCGCTTACGATTCCGTTACACGCGTACATCCCGTAAAAGTGGGAAATATGTCATTTTCGCGTTTCGTATATCGCGTGTGTTACGTAAAAACGTTCTGGAATTTCGCTAGCATCGAAATGAGACGCGACTTTCGGCGATTACGTTGGTCGAGATTGTCAAGCGTATCCCCCAACATCGATCCAACGTCGTGCGATTAAAGTACGAAAGATTAATATATGTCTCGCGTATTCGTTTACGAGCGACAGCAAATTCCAAGTAATAGTACATTTTTCAGAATGATACGTAGTCTCGATCGTCATTTTTCTCTGCGTTTCGATTCGTGGAAACGCGAGACGAGGAGATTACGAACGCGTCGGAGTTTCACCGATATTGTTTTAATATCGATATTGGGGGGAGGGGGGGGAGTAGAAAAGAAGGAAAAAAGGAAAGAAACGTGACAACACAAAACAACGTGAACAACCACGTTGAACCGTATATCGTATAATAGCGCGTCTAACGAACTGTTTAAATACTTTAACGATTTTTTTCGGACAAAAATCGTTATTCCGGTCAAACGCTATTATATTTTCGAGTTGCGTGTTTCAAACTCTACCAACATAACGACGATAGCCGCGTCTCGTCACAGTGCTTGCAAAGTTTCCAAATGTTTCGTATCAATATCTTTCGCGAGCAAACGTATCGAAATAAAATCTGACAGAATTTCGCTGCAAAGTTGTCGCGTTTTCAGAATAGACAACGTTGCTGTACAAAGTTGCGTGCACGTTTAATTTCGATAAAAATTCGTTTATCACGGAGGGGCTATGAAAAATTATAACACGGTCTGTAGTATCGATCGAACGTTAGGGTAACTGCTTCTTACCGGTGAGACAGGAAACGAGCAAATGAAAATTACGGAAAAGTAGGTCATTGTTACGACCTTACGTTCGAGTCGAGTTAAACGTCGAGTTAACGTTTGAGAAATTCCTACGAAATATACATTTTGGAATTTTAAAGAGAGTTTCGCAACGCTCGTTATACAATTACGAGAATTAGGGCCTGCGAGTGCAAGCTTTTGAAAGAAATGTCTCGACGTTTCGCATCGCAGTTACCTTCGTTTTGAAGTTGAATTTGCCTTTTAATTTCTTTTTTTTTTTTTTTTATCTTCTTCTTCTTTTTATTATAAAGTATAGAATCCGCTGCCAGGTGGACGTTCGTTAAAACTCTTCTTACGTCGAGTTTACGTAGCATAATAAGAGACGGATATTTACGCGTTTATAGGATATTTAAAAGCTGTAAGGCCGTAGATACAGAATATACATGGTATGGAAAAAAAAAAGAAAAAAGAAAAAAGAAAAAAAGAAATATTGAAATATCGAAAAGTATCTCGTTACGATATTCGAGTTACCGTGCAGGACGCCTTCGGTTGTAATTTCAGATAAAAATATACGTTTCTGAATATCTGTTTCTATTTCCAAAGTTTCTAAAATAATTTGTAAAATTTCGAAAAATTCGAACAGTGCGCGAATACGTTATCGTCGATCTGAAATTTTGGACGAAATCTGTTTCGAAAGAACACGCGGTTGGCACGCTTCGTGCTTCGATCTTTATGATCGTGCCTTGATCGCAAACAGAGAGACGCGCGATTACCATACCCCAGCGGTTTTCAATTTTTATTTGTTTCTGTTAAGCATCGAAGAGTGGTTTGCCGGGCACGCGGAGACCGTGAAAAATCGATGTTCGGTATTAAAAGGCGCGTATTACTTCATCGCCACGGTTAAACGATACGAGTTACAAAACCCGAATAATTAGAGTACTTTGCTGCTACTTTATCAAATAAATCGAGAAATATCCGGCCCTTCGCCGATAGCTGGCATCGCTGTTAATTTCGGCTTACCGAGCCGAACGAATGAAACCGTAAACCGAGGAGCAAAGATCTTCTTTTGGAAAATTGGAAAAACATTCTTTTCCAATTTTTCATCGATGCTTCTACGTTACGAAGCGTTACAACACACCAGCTCATAACGCGATTTATAATTCCGTTGATCTAGACGCAACGATCGAGAGACTGAGAAAAGCGACCGACGTCAATCGCGTTTCGCTTTTTGGTTAATAGCAACGTATTCTAGCGCACAAGGTTTCGTTGCCTCGACCGAATCTGATAACCGTCGGGTCTGTTAACCGATTCGATATTAATAAGGAGGCTGAATTAATAAGGAAGAACAAACGAAACGAAATACGTGGCATTTTTCATCCGACTTTCTCGATCGAATTTCGTAATTGCTCGTCTATCTTTCCTCTACGCGTACCATATTTTCCACTGCTCTGCTTGAAAAACAAAAACAAAAAAAAAAAACAAAAAGGAAAAAAAAAAGATTGGAACGCGTTTGAACGAAACGATAGCCAGAGTATTCTTTCGCTCTTGAGGCGAAACGCGAATAAGGCAAAGGTCGCTTTTGTCGCGCGTCGTTCGATCGGGTCGCGTGAATTAATCAGAACGAGTCCGTTGTCCATCGATCGATTATTGAGATTAGTCTTACGAGCCGTGGGAACGAGCGAGCCTGTTCCCTCGCGGCTGATTTTTGGGAAGAAGAAAGGGACGCGGCCCTTCGGTCGGCCCTTGAAACGCGATTCCCTCGCCGCGAAAGCAGGTATGTGAAAGTGCAACTTTTCGGACCGGTTTCGCGCAGGTGAAGCGGATTGATGCATGAACGAAAGCTACCGTTAGTTTTGAAACGCTTTTGCAGGCGAATATTTTCGACTGCTCTTCTCGCGATCGCACGGAGAAATATCGATGGAAGCTCGTTGAACCCTGAACGCGGAGTAAAATACGGGAAAAAGAGGGATATCCGAAAACAGGAAAAAAAAAAGAAAAAAAAGAAAAAAGAAAAAAGAAAAAAGAAAAGAGAGGAGGATGAAAAAAAAAAGCAGCCTGGATAGAGTCCTATCGGGGAACGCGTGCGACGGTGAACGTAGCATGTTTCGTATCTGCGAGAGAATTAGCGGGTATTTTAAATTCTAAATTTATCGCGAAAAACTGTGAAATTGCACGGTGATTTTGATCACGAAGGACGTCCAGTATGGTGGCTGATCTATAATCAAGTTACCTACGTAATGAAAACCTTTTCGATGCTTTTTTCGTTCGAAAAAAAAAAAAAGAAAAAAAAAGGAAAAAGGAAAAAAGAGAAAAAAGAAAGAGAGAGAGAGAGAGAGAGAGAGAGAGAGAGAGAAATAGAGGAGGAGAGGGGAAAAAAAATCGATCATAGAGCGTGCTTAACACGGCGATCAATGCGTGCGCGGTGTACGCACTTCAGATTTATGGAGAATTAATGCGAGTTCCACGTTATTTTATTACGAGGTCAACGGGTAGCTGATCTACGATCAACAGCGACGTGATAAGAATAGTCTAGCGTTGGCCTTTTCTCGTCGCGTATAAAAAAGATTTGATTTTTTTCTATCTCTAACTAGACAACTACGCGGTACGTAGTTATTAACAATAACAACGGAGTACGCGTTTTGGGGCTGTATAGCGGCGTGAAACGAGAAACACGCGCGTGATCTATATTAACCCCTTCGATTTTATGAACGCCTATACGCGCTAAGCGAAATCCATTCTCTCGGTCTATGAATACATTTGCGTATATCCATTGGAAATTTCATTGCTGCGAACTATGTACGTTCAACGTACACTGCGGTCGTTTTCTTCCTTCTTCCTTCTTCTTCTTCTTCTTCTTCTTCTTAACGCAAATGCAAATCGAATGCCTCTTTTTTTAAGTTCGATCGATTAACGTCGTAGCCTTTGTTTCACTCGTAATCTTATTACATTTTCTTTATCTTTTAAAAAAGAGATAAAAAAGATGGAGCATCGACGCGTTTCATCGGGTGGATTGTGAAGTCCGGTGAACGGACTATGCATCGCCGTTCGACCATAATAGAACGTCGTAAGGTAAAAGTTCCGTCCACCGATGTTGATTATATATATATATATTATATATAATATATATATAATATATATATATATTATATATAATATATATATAATATATATATATATAGCATAAGAAAGAATCCATATCGAAAGGGTTAACTGTTGGCGATTCTAGTAGCCTTGGACGTTTTATTCTACTTGGTTCACGCTCGGTAAGCTAGTTGTAACGTTATCACATTGTGATATGCAACGTTATCTTTGACAAATTTTTAACAAACGCTGTTCCGTTCAACGTTGTACGAACATTGGCTACGTGATACGCGGAGCAGGTGATTCTTTTTCTCTCCCTTTCGTCCTTATCGGATGGATATTCGTACGTTCGGACGCGTACAGCACGAAAGAGCGAAGAACGAGTCATAATCCATAACTGGATTAAACGATTTCTCGATTTTCGTCGATGCAAGAATTTACGTTGTCACGATTTTAAGTTAAACCTTGGAACCGGTCGTTCGACCGGGCCTGCTAAAGTTAACGTTAAACGAACCACCTATCGAATCGTAGCGATAATAAATATGTTCCTGCAAGCGTTGGAATACTCGCGCCACTGTGCCACTGTATATTAGATACGCGTACGTGTATGGACGATGATTTGGACGAGAGCGGATAGTTCAACAAGTAGCCGATCCATAATCGAGCGTGACAGCGGCGGTACCTTTCGTTCGGCTCTTTTGTGTCTAGCTGTCCGTTGTTCGCGCGCGTTCGAACCTCGAATAGTTGGAATTTACAGAGAGAGTTATTGGACATTCCAAAGTTCTGAATTTACGCTGGCGAATTACGCGGCGATCTTGACGCGGAAGTCGAAAGAGTGTACGCGGTTGATTTGCAATCAAAACCGATCACGGATACGGCACCGCAGAGAGAGAGAGAGAGAGAGAGAGAGAGAGAGAGAGAGAGAGAGAGAGAGAGAGAGAAAGGGGGGGGGAGAATATCATAATCGGTGAACCCTTTGACCCGTGGCTCGAATTACAAACGCGGTTTTATCGTTGTAATTAAATAGTTCGATATTGACGTTGTTTCGCCTATCGATACGCTCGATAGCGTGACCTAGATGCGTGCCGTACAGATCAATCGGGTAAATTCCTATTCGTCGTACGGTTTTGCTTTGTACGCCGCGCGGTCGTCGTCGTGGTTAATGGAATAGTTTGATAATGACATTCCAATGTGTGTGCGTGTGTGTGTAGAGTGCAGCTCGGATTCACGATGACTCGCGTGTTTTCGCTTCGATTAGAATAAACAGCCTGCCGCTTAGACGATACGTGTCCGGAGACGCGCGACATATTAACGTTCGGCGCGACTCAAAAAATTCCAAATTTCCCTTTGTCGAACGGAAGGCGTACGTTATGTTTCTATTTATATCGCGTAGAACGAGATATACTTACGATTCTATCGGTTTTACGTCCGACGATACAGTTACAAGCGACACCTGCTTCGTTTGTTTCGCGCATGCCGCGAGCGGAAGGTTGCTGCACCGCTTCCGCGAATAGTAGTGGCATGCCGTGCGTTAAGCCAGCCCCGTGCGTTAATGCCGTTGAAACGATTCGCAAACATTTCTTTCTTTGAAACGTCGTTCTATCAAACGTGCGTTTTTTTTTTTCTTTTTTTTAGATTGCGCTAGATATCGAGATACGCTCTCTGTCTTAAGATCGCATTTTCCTTCTCGCGTTCCTCTCGTCTATTCTCGGGATTTCTACTTTCGCGCGCATTCCTATTTTTCCTTTTCTTTTTTTTGTTTTGTTTTTTTTCTTAAAACGTCGCGTTATCCAGTCAGTTCTTTCACGCGACGAAAACTCGATGCGAAAACCAGACGTGGAACGTAGAGCTTCGTCGTAAAGCAAAGGTGCGCGCAAATATCTTTGGTAGCCACGATGAATAATAAAATGAAATCTTTTTCCTTTGTCGCGCTAAACATCGACATCAACATTCTGTTTACTTGTATCAAAAGTCTATGTTACATATTTATTTCGGTACGGCTTTGCTTATTGAAATAAATACTCGAATAAGAGTGTGACAGTTTATCCGATATAAATCAATTAAATCGAACGTGACTCGAGCCATAGAGCGCGCATTATGATAATGGTTTCCTGGTTTCCTTTTTCTCTCTTTCTTTCCTTCTTTCCTTCTTTCCTTTGTCTTTGTTTCGCTTTCGGTCTGTTGAGCAATGCTTGATTAATCTAGATCGTTTACTTCGTAAATAAAACGCTCGCGAGATGAAGATAATTGCGACGATGATTTTCCAAATCTAACGATGCCGGAACGACAAAAAAACGCGATTCGATAATTTTTCGTATGTAATCGTTATCTTGAATTACGAGAGCCGAGTGAGAAATGCTCTATAATACGAAAATATGTATCGACCGTGTCTTCGGCGTTTGTTAAAACATTCATTATCAGCATCAATGGGCAATCAAACGGATAACGCGTTAATTAACTCGACATCGAAATTAAATTTACTTCCGTGTCAATTAATCCGTTAACTAGGGAAGACGAGAGTTAACTCCTCGCCCAAATCGACCATATTTTCATCGTGCATACCGATGCACACCGACGTGCTTATTAACGCAGCGTTGCTCCCATTAAAAAAAAAAAAAAAAAAAAAAAAAAAAAAAAAAAAAAAAAAAAAAAAAAAAAAAAAAGAAAAAAAAGAAAAAAGAAAAAAAGAAAAAAGGAAAGGGGAGAGAAACGTAATGCCGCGTATTTACAAATTCGCAGAAAATGAAAACCGATCTGCCCGGTACGTATACGCTTTTGTTAATTGCTACTTTTGTGAATGAAAGAGTTTCCGAGCACGGCAAACAAAACTCAGTTAACCGGCTGAACAGAGTTTTCGAGCAACGCAGGAAAAGAAAAACAATTGGAAAAAACGTGAAACAAACGAAATATTCCGTGTACATCGCGTTCTATATGTACGAGCGAACAAATTCTCTTGCTCGAGTCGAGAAGGAGGGGCGGGGCGGGGGTGTGTGTGTGTGTGTGTGTGTGGACGGCGGCGTTGTAGGGGCCTCGCGACGAACGTTTTCGTCGGATCGATAAACCGATCGAAGCGATCGGTGCTAGGATATAATTCTTTCATAGCTCGTTATCCGACCTCCTGGCCTGGCGTATTTGCAAATACGGTAAAGCATCGATACTATAGCATTCACCTTAGCTCGTTCAATTTACATAACTCGTGCTCGTTGCGGCAGAGCGAACGTCTCGAACGTTTCTCGAGCGGTCTAATCGATAGCGATACCCAAGCGACGTCGAGTGGCGATGAAATCGATTAATCGGTTTCCATTTTGCCTACCGATCCAGGATCCCGATGGCTATTCATTATTACGCGGCAACAGTACGGTTTTAATATTAATTGCCCGGTCCGTGACGTGGATGGACCCCTTTTCTATCGTACTACAGTTTCAATATCGCGGAGCCAATTAAACGTAGAGACCGATAAAAGACGGAAATCAAAGCGGAAAGAGCGGCAGAAGCTGCTGAAGCGGTGAGACGATACGATATGCAGGTCCATAGAGAAAAGAAAGAGAGGAAAAAAGAGAGAGAGAGAGAGAAAGTAGATGAAAATTAAAGGGGAAATACAAAATGGGTAATAGCGAAAATAAACGAAGAAGGGAGGAGGAGAGGATCGCCAGGTTGCTCCAGTTATTCGCGTATGAGACGATTAATCGAGAATATAGGGAATTAGCGGCGCGTGCAAAATGTTTGCGTGAAACTACTGCCTACGCACGTGGTGTTCCTTTAATCAGAAAAATATCGGGAAAAATCGGATCGCACGGAGCGTATGTAGGTCGTTGAAAAAGAAATCCTGGTCGTGTTACATAACGACGTGAGTTGTGGAAGATTAATTACATCGGTCGGCGCATTGTTTTTTCTTCGCTAAACTGCCAGCCCCCTTTTTTTTCTTTCTTTTCTCTTTTTTTTCTTTTTTTTGTTCTCCAGAGCCTCCGTTGTTCCGGTCTGTACCGTTGATTTTTATTAGCGTTGATTAAGAAAACACAAAGTTGCTAAATTATATTGTGAATCGCGCGTAGAATGTTTGAGAAAGAACGTGGTGATACTTTCGGAGCGTATTCAGTTTAAAAATCCAAAGAGTTTGCACGTTTGGCGTTCCTTCGTCGATCGGAAACGTTTTTGAATTACGAATAAACTTAAAGACGATCGTTCGCATTTGTAAGCGAGAGCGTGGGAAAAATACTCTTCCATAGTCTCTATAGTTTGAAAATATTTTCCATCTGTAATCGAAAATGGATATCCTTTCGAAATTTATCTTTCTAATTTTGAAACGTACGTTTCATCGTTTCTTAATTGTGGATTCGATTTCTCGATCGATCCTCATACGCGGCTATACCTATGATAGGTAATAGATTTGCGACAGGTAGATAAAACATCTCCTATCTTCGATCAGAGTGCAGCAGCGTCGTTTTAGTTTTCCAAATCTTAAGCCGTGCGAAACGCGCAACGGAACGACGGATACATTCTTCTTTGATGTTCTCTCGATTCTCGAAACACATCGTGCGTTATTTACAGTTCATTCGCATAGTTTGTAACTACGCTTGATAGAAGAGAAATGACAAGTATCGATCGGTCGATATCCAATCGATCCACTCTTCTTGCCTTTCTTTTTCTTTTCTTTTTTCTTTTTCTTCTCTTTTCTTTTTTCTTTTTTTATATACGTTCGTAGCAGTTCGATATTTCATCGTTGCGCGACTAATTTTCTCGCTATCTAATAGACGTTCGATATCTGGATTCGTCGTTGTAAAATTTGCGATTGGTTGGCTCTTACAAAAATTTATGAAAAATCATCGCCTGTATCGGGGTATAACGATCGGAAATTAATATATAATTCTAATAATTACTACGATAAAACGGTCGTTGGAATCGGCTAACGATTAACGCGAGCATTCGCGCGATCAATGCACGAAATTGCAAATGATGTTGCATCGATAACGCGACGGGTCAAAGGCTAACGAATATTTGGGTGAACCGACTTCTCCTCCGGCACGCATCCGGCAAACATATCGGTCGACCGCGTTCGGCATCGCTTGTAATCTGCTAACGATGTCGCGTTTCTCTCGCTTTGAAATTGCACGGGGAACCGTATCGATTTTGCGACAGCGGAAGAGATATAACGTGATAACTGGCGGCGTGAAAAATTGCGTTGCACCGCGAACAAGTCCGCGACAATAATAAAGGGCCTCTCCGACTGGCTCTCTCGTTACCGTAAGCCAGTAATTTCTACGGAAGAATTTCCAACAACGACGAAAACAGATAATAAATGGCAGTTAGATTTTTATTCTAGCGCGATATTAGCTGGATCCTAGTGTCCTTGTCGAAACGAAAGAAATCGACCGTCGTTACGATCGAAAATTCCATTCTATCGTATATACTGTTATATACAGCCATTTGTTCGCGACCTTGTTGCGAATTTGCCATCCTCGTCACTGAAATATCTTTCTAGCTTTATCGTTTAAAATATATTCGTTGAGTTGTTTTCCATCGCTTATCGAAACACTACCAACGACAAATTAATACGCGGTTTCGCGATCGCCGAAGAAACCGATGTCTATACGATCGGCGTACACGTACGTATGTTATCATCGGGCAAACGGTTTAGACGAGTTTTTCGCTCTTTGACCACCGAGCGACCTAAACGTCGGGAGATCGACGAGAACGGACCTGTCCTATTTTTGTCCGTGCGTCTTTCGTATTTTATACGAAGCGGTGATGTCGCTACGTTTGCTTTTCATCTTTTTAAATACCGCCAGATAATGCTTTTTTTTTTTTTTTTTATAAGATGAAGCTACTACTTCTTAGGACGATATTATTCCACGCGTGACTTCGTTGGAAAACACGGAATTATGGAAAAGATCCTCCGAAGAGCTGTCAAGGATTTCTAGGGTGATATCACGAAATGAAAAGTTATTGCGCAAATTGTTCGATAATGTCGCACGTACAACCAGTATCGTCGAATTCGTCTTCGTTGTCCGCTATTCCTTTCGCCACACCCTTTGTACAAAGATTTTATTTACATTTTATCTACATTTTATTCATTCACGTAACAACAAAGAAATATATGGACGAATCGTTAAATTGTTTAATCGTAAAAATTAATTTAAAGTATTCGACGTATATTGAAAACGTCGTGTCGCTAGTCGGAAATGCAATTTATAAGGAAAAGATACGTTGATGCAACGCTTCGCTGTTTCTTTCAAGTTTCTTAGTATCTCGTCTAGCAGATTCGTACGCGTGCGAGGAAGCATCGGCGGTTTTCTATCGAAAATAGGAAACGCGAGCGATTACATACGCCATCGATATTTCTCCCTTTATCGTGCGAATCGTTAAAGAGTTAAGAGAAAGTCATTCGTGTCGGTTAATAAGAGAGTATCCGTGGGATATCCGAGCGATCTTCCATCTTCCTTAATCGAAACCTGCTGTCTAGCATTTCTTCAACTTTCGAAAAGATCACGTACGTGATATAAATAACGATGAATAAATAGATAACTCGAAGTAAATTTAATTTTGCGTCAGAAAGGTCAAAGCTAAAACCGTCAAAGGGACGGATTTCTATCGTTGCATTTCTAATTTAACGCGTGAAAACCTATCCGCGAGCCTACAGTTCGCTCCTACAGTTAAAGGAGAAAAAAGAACGCAGAAAAGAAAGCAAGAAGGAAAAAGGAGAGAGAAAAAAGGAGGGAAAAGTTATCCTTCTCAAAAAGTTGTAACGCGAGATGGAAACAGGTTTGCTCGATCCGAGTTTAATATCGCGACTAATAAATTGGTGTGCTGATAAATTGTTGGCGAGGTTCGTCTCGCTTTTGTTCGCTTCTGTTCGCGCGCGCACGGCGACTGGCCGTGCGAAAGAACGGTTGCGAGAATGAAAAATGATAAAACGATTGCGATCGAAAGGGTCGAAACAGTGCGGCGAAACGGAGTTCGAGTGCAGCCCTGGCAGGTGCATACCGAAAACCTGGCTGTGTGATCTTCAGCACGACTGCACCGATGGGTTGGACGAGAAAAATTGCCGCAGTAAGTTGTGTCAATAAGTCGTAGGTTGATCGCTGGAACGAGCCAGGAAGGAGCCAAGGAGAAGCGAAATGAAAAAGAGAAAGCGAAAATAAACGAGAAAAGGGAGGAGAAAAAGAGAAAGAGAAAGAAAAAAAAAAAATTAAGGGAAAACTACGGAACATAAGCGACAGACGGGGATTATCCACGGTGGAATAAAAGAGCGAAAGGGTCTTGGAGTAGTGGGATCTTGGAATCGCAAATTGCATCCCTCGACCGTTGAATTCGTTTCCCATCAAAGCGAAACCGCGACTCGACCACCGGAAAGAGATAAATTGCCAAGGCAAAGTAAATATATAGCGTTGGAAATTCCGCGAACGTTTTGCCAAATTTTCATTCTTTCCTTTTTTTTTTTTTTTTTCTTTCTTTCTTTCCCCTCTTCAAACGCCGCCGCGTGTCGTGACGCGACGGCCGACCGTAAGCTCGATAAAACGGCAAAATTTCGACGTTGCTTCGATTCCATTCCCCTGGAGTTTCTCAATAGTCTCAATGGTCTGCAACGACGAGTCTTCGGATAAGCCGATTTAAATATTTAGATCGTAGCCGGCATCGTTACGATCGGCTACGATCAAAGTTGAACGGTAGAAGAAAACGATAACTAATTTTGATCAGGCATGATTATCGGTCTTGTGTTTTTATCGCTTTGTACATTTTCGTATATTACGCGCGTTCTATCTATCGGGAAATTCTCGTAAATGCGTAAACGTAATACACGTGGCACACTAGAACAATAATATAATAGAAATCGCGTTTAATCGTAATGTTCGTTAGAAACCAAAGGAGGGAAAGCTAAATATCTGAAATTTAAACGTCTTTTGTTCTTCCGCCGAATATCGTTCTCTCGCGCCAACGATTGTTCGAAGATTTGGCTGCTCGTTTCCACGTATCGTTGTCCAACGGTTACTCGTTTTCCAGTAATCGTCGTTTATTATTCGTTACGTTACCTATTATATTATATAAACCGATATTGTATAAACCGCGTAAAAAGTAAATTTTTTACTTTTTCAACGATTGTTTAAATAGATCGATCGGCTAAACGTGCCAAAGGCGAATGATTTGTCTTTCGCGTTTCGCATATCTCTTCCGTACGACGCGTAAAGTAGCTTTTGCTCTCGTTGGTTAAAATTTACAACCAGGTATCTCGTACCGTTAATTCTACGCCGTGTGCGTCTATTCACTTTGTTAATGCTAAACAGGTACAAAGCTGAGAGCTAAGCTTATTGAAATAAGTTGGCGCACTTTGGCTGTGTAACTTTTGGTTCGGAACCGCGTCTTAGATCATCCATTAACAAGCTTTACCGGATTACGCGTATCTTTCAGCGATAATTTTAAAGCTTGCACGCGCGCAGGTAGCTGCCATGAGGAAAACATCGGCCGAAACCGTAGATGCGAACACGCGCATCGATCGATGAAATTTGTCTTATATCCGTAGGATATCTCCATCGAGTACAGATTCGCGACGAAACGAGTTTTTCCTCCTAATTTTCTATTTTATCGCTAGCTTGTTATTTATATTCGCGTCGTGGCTTACGACGTAAGATGCGAAACGAAAGGCGACTCGTTAGAATCCGTCGACGAACAGTAACAGAGTGGCAACGGTTTATCGGCTGCGTATATCCTTCCGTTACGATCTAACGTTCAAGACGATATAATTTCTCGCTGTTCGGCCGAAAATGCTATGAAACTAAAACGACGTTAGGTTGAAAATAGACGGTCGGCCGACCAGGCTCCGGCCACTGACATCGTCTGGCGACAAGACCCCGAGCTTAAATTCATTAACGCGTTCGGTATTGAACAAATTGTTGATTATAAGCGCGAGCCGGTGTAAGCGAGTAATAACAAGAACGAAGCGATAGAAACTGTAAAGAATAATTCAACGACAAATTTCCACCGTTGTAATGGTTAATTAAATTAAGACCGGCTTAAATTGAGAAACTTTGCGCGATAGGAGAGGATAGATGAAACGACGAAAGTAAATAAGAAAAGGAAAGAAATTTCTCGCAGACGACGTTCCTTAAGCGTCGGACGAAGCGACGGTGAGTAAATTTTTCGCGAAATGCGGTCGACCCTGGGGATGCGATTCGCGGTTTCTCGAGACGGCTCTCCTCGCCGCGCTCGACGAAAATAGAGCTTGTCGAGCGGCATTGTGCACTCGCGCGAGAGCGAAACGGGATCTCTGGCCGTGAGTGCGGTGCCGCCGGTGTGGCTGGCACCTTGTCACGAATGGAAATCACGGTCCAATCGATCGTCATCTTGCAGGGGTGAAGAATTGTACGGCGGATCAGTTCACGTGTCACTCGGGGAACGGCGAGTGCGTGGCACTCGCGTGGATGTGCGACGGCCATCCAGACTGTTCGGACGGTTCGGACGAGGCTGAGTGCAGTAAGATTCTGCACGGCCACTCTGTTTTACGCTTACGCTTCTTCACCTAACATTTGCTTTCTCTCGCGTCCTCGCGCGTTGATCGCCAATTGCCCTGCCTCGATTTCACTTACTGTCTTTTTACTTACGTAAAACAATCCCGTTTAACAATTCCTTTTCGCGGGCAAGCTTCAGAAACGAACGTTAACACGGTCCTTCGCTACGTATAGATCGGCCGTGGTCGGCGTTACGCTCGTCCGCGAATGCCCTAATGCCCTAATGGCTACGAAACGTATCTGTTATACCGTTTACGCTATATTACGATAGATCGCGCTATATTAAATTTCCTATCGTTCGGTGGTAGTATCGCGCGACTATACTAATTTGCCGCTACGAACGGTTTGCCATATACGATCTAACGACGAAACGTTCCGTTGAACGTTCCGTTAACAAATCAACATTTTGGTATTCGTTACAGCATTTTAATCGAACAAATAACGTACCAGATGTATATCTAGTCTATCGATCGATACGTACGTCACGTACAAGCAAGAATCAGCCCGTTAATTCTTACAACATTGAATTCTGTCTTGTCAATCGTTCCGCTTCTTTCGTTTCTTTCTTTTTCTTTTTCTTGTTTCGGTTCAAGCGCAGTTTTACCGTAAACAAGTATCGTTCGATCGGTCAAAGTAACTCGTTAAAGTGGTCGCGCGTAGTCTGGCGTATATACGCAGTACGAAGTATATACGCGAGAATTAATCGAACAAGGGAAGCGTGGATGAGCGGGACGTTTTTTGTTCGACGAACGCGTATCAGAATTCCGGTTTATCGCCCGGTAAGGTAGGAATGTTTGCGAAGAATAGGGAACGTTTTATTTCGACGGTATCGGAATGTCGTCGGTGGTGAAAAGACAAATTCGTTTAGCCGCTCTCTGAAATCGATCCCGTTTCCGTATTTTTCTTCACCGGCAACCGCATTAATACGTGAATTTGCGCTCCTTTTATTTCCATATTGCGCAGCGAACTACGTTTACCTAACCTTCGATGATCAACGATCGAATATGTAAATCGATTAACCCGCAAACAATGTTAAATAGCATACTTTTACTTCGTTTACATAATGTCGTGTTGCTATTACATAATTTCAACTTTACATTAACATAACGTTTCAGCTTATATAACTTTACGTTATGTTATTAGTTTGGCCTTTTCTTTTTCTTTTTTAACTAAAGATACCTTTGTTTCTCTAATAAAGAAAGTTTGTACATCGATCTTTCTCGGTTTGCGTTTGTGCATGTCGAAATTTTGAATTGAGAAAGTACATACGTCGTAATAGGAATTACCGGGCTGCCTCGCATTATCGTGATCTTTAAATTTCAGCGACGGTTGAAAGAACGTCCTCTTTGATATTCTCTGTCGTTCCTTGCTAGATAGATATCGCTGGGTAGTTTTAAAAAGCTGTAAAATACCTAAAATTCCGCTTCCCTCGGTGCGTTGGCTTTAACTAGAATTAATTAAGTTAATTAGAAAAAGAAAAAGAAAAGAATGCAAGTAAAACGATAGGAAAATTAATAGAAATGAATGAATAAATGCATAAAAAATGGGCGGTCGACCCCATTCGTTAAGATTCGATCTAAAATCTAAAGTCTTTAAGCTTTCTCCGTTGGAGAACGAAGGATCGTCGGTGAACGTCCCGATCGGAATTCGGTTCGTCGTGTTTAGAAGATTCGGTACTAGAACGCAATTGTTGTCCCGATCCGTTCACCGCGATCTATACGTGTTTCTAACTTCATGCATTTTCAATGCGCTAATGCCGTATTCGCCTGGCTAAACAATGAATTATTAAATGTTTTGCAGCGGGGCCGAGTCGAACCGGGTCGGCTTTGCATAAATCAGTAGGAAATTCGTATTTGTCAGTTTTTTCGATGAAACGCGTGAACTTTCGAAAGGTGTACCACTCGTTTCCAGAGCGGGATAAAATATTTGTTGTACGTTTTCCGATTACATCGAGTTCCGTAGAGAAGAGAAAGCTCGGCCGAGAAAAAGAAACTCCATCGGATCTGCTATTTTTCATTTATGCCTTTTCCAACGCTCTTCTTCCGCCCTGTCGTCCTATGAATTATGTGCCGTGGCAGTAATCTCGCGGTAGCTGGTGCAAGCGACGCGAAACCGCGCAACGCTCGAACGTAAGCTCTGCGCTGTTAAATGGCGTATACGCGATCAAAGAGACACGATTCTACGGTATATACTACGATATTCCGTAGATTCTCGTTGCACGAAGGATAATCTTAAATCAAGCAGGATATTGGCGATTAACGCGTTAAACCCTTTAACTCTCGACCGATACGACCAAGTTAAAACACAGCCCCGTTATTGATTTCACCACTGTAACACGCTCTCCGTCTCTGAATGTCGGCACGATCGTTCTGATCGTTCGGCTCGCGGACAAAGCACGAGAAAGTTAAATTAATCGTTTGTTAATCGGTACAAAGTTTTCTTAACGAGTTAAACGGCCGTTAACGCAAGTACGGTTACATGTTTTAGTTGAAACGCGCACTTGGCCAACTTGTTTAATCGAGGTCAAATTGGTCCCGCTCCGATGATTATGTAACGCGTGCTTCGCCCTGTCGGTCGAGGGTTAACGTATAAAAAAAGGTCTGTGACGAGCATGTTTCTCCTTCCTTCTTTCTTTCTTCCTCCTCCCGCAGCTCCCCCCCCCCACCCCCCTAACCCCCCCGTTCCTTTGCCTTCCCTTTGTATTTTCCAAGAAGCTTTCGGTTATTTAGAAAATCTCTGTCTCGTTTCTCTTTTGGCTTTTGCTATGTTTGTTCGTTTTTATGCTTTTTCGTATTCGAGGAAATGAACTGTTTGAACGCGTGTCGTACACTTATCGTGATTAAGAAATTCTTTCCCTTAGATATGGTCGCTTTGGATCCGTCGAAATGAAACGTCGGATTAGATTTATAGCGAAAGTAAAAGCGTTTAAAGAGCAGATGTTCCGCTCCGATTTCTTTTACTTCGTTTCTAAAAACCGCGACTCGATCTCGCTCGGATTACGACAAATTCGATACTTTATCTTCGAATACTCCAAGCCGACTTCCCCTATCTCCTTTCGCGTCTTTTATGCCGTTATAGAAATTCTTTTCTAATTTTTATTTCGCGCTGATCGCGATATATTTGAAGCTTCGCCTTCGAAATTTGGAATCGGCGCTTCGTTATCTATTTCACTTTTATTCCAAGGCAATAAAATTGAAACTTTGCCTTTAAAACTCAAATTTATATATATATATATATATATATATATATATATATATATATATATACACACAGACACACATCTAAAGATAATCTTTCAAAATTTCTACCTCCAACTCTCCATCCATCGAGAAATAAAATTATCGGAGCTAGGGGACCGTGACGGAGTGTTAATATCGTGTTAGGTGTTGTTCGTACGACGCGTTTATTAGGGTGGATATTAAAAGTTAGTGTCACCGGTGTCCACGTAATAGAAGAGAAACGAAACAACCGAAAGCTGGCGGCTACCTAGCTTCTGTATTTTAACGATTAATACGGAATACAGAAGCACCGCGTGCTTCGTAATAGCAGCATGTTGCATGCTTCCCCTCTAATTAATAATTGTCGCACGTACGCAACTTCCACAACGTTGCTACTCTTTTTTATTACGTTCTAAATGTAATTGTTACGATTACGAGGATCGTTTTCATTCTCTACTAATTAGTCTGCCTCGCGCAACCGCACGCACGATTGCCGGATACCGCGTAATGCTTTTCCCTCCTTACGATGCTACTACCACCCTTATCACAGCTTCTTCCTTTTGTTCTCGTATTTTAGATTCATTTACCTCTATATCGTCGAGTTGTCAGAGAAGCGATTAAAAGATCGTAAACGCGTGTCTAAAGAAATTTGAAAAGTTTCGATTTCGTTAGATCTTCGTTCCGCTCTAGTACAGAACCCAGCTGTAATTTGAAAGACCAGCCTGCCAACGAGTCGACGATAAGATGTAAAGATAAGAAAAGATATCTCCTTAGGTAACCAAACGCTGTTCTATTCTATTCCATTCTAAAAAAAAAAAAAAAAAAAAAAAAAAAAAAAAAAAAAAAAAAAAAAAAAAAAAAAAAGAAAAAAGAAAAAAGAAAAAAGAAAGAAGGAAAAAGTTTTTTTTTCGCTCGATTCTTTCTCACCGTAAACCTTTTCCTCTTTTATCGTTCGAGATACGTCGTATGCAGAGATTTGTCCAATTTTAAAAAACTAACTTGAGATATCATCGTGGAAGCGTGTTTCCCATGTAAATATACAACTTCCTTCGGCGTGGAGTAACCTCGAGCCATGACCGAGCAAATTTGTCAGCGAAACTCTTTTCCCTTCCGAAAAACGCTTGGTTTCCCTTGGCAAAGCTTTAGCAGACGACCGACTCTTCGTGGCCAGGTTGCACGAACTATACATTTCGGATAGGTACACATACACACACACGAGTGTCCCGAGCTTTTCGCCGCAGCTTTTCGCCGATCGATTTTCTTCGTCACGATGATTCGCGTCTCGTTATCGCGTTCACGCTATTGTATCCGTAGTTATTTCTCTTTGTTGTGTTTTTTCCTTCGCTTCTTCGGTGGCTTGCTGAATTATCGTTCGACCCTTTGCCGTTGAAAGAAACTTCGTTATATACGTATGTATGATCGTTACCGCACGAGGCAATCGTTCGCGAATATACGAAGGAAGGAGCAGAGCGACGCGATATTAAATATTTCGATGCCTGCATGCCATCGCAAAAGGTAGAAGAATCGTGCGATACGCGATTGGTAGTAGTACTGCGGATTTTTATGCATTTATGCGAAAGTCGAGGCTGCAAGATTCGTACGATATGCAAAAGTGTATGCGCGGAATATTCGAAATGCGGTACTTGCGACGAAACGAGAAACTTACGATTACGCGATTATATGTTATAAAGCATGTCGTACGTACGTCGCACCTATTTACCGAACATACGAATTTCTTAATCCGTTAATCGATCAAATGTACGCGAAAATGCGAAACGGCGACGAATTGGTTTTCGATACACGTCTTAAACGACGTTAATAACTGGGATAATGATCGAAAGGATGCAAATAATGGATTAGATCGATAAGATGGATTTTCGTAATCGGATAGATCGGATTTATCGCGCCGTGGCGACACGCGTGGAAATCGAAACGACGCGGCGATTGGCTAATTCCATTACGTTGGGAAAGCAACAAAATTTGAGAAAATTGCGCGTAGTTTTGCAAAATTAGCATTTTTATCGAATGATCGCGTCGTTTCTTTCAGCGATTTCCCGCCATTTATCGAGCAACTGTGTAATTGCCTCGCCGAAGAACGTTTTACCTTTTTCAGCAATCGATTCTTTCGAATAGCTTTTTCGCGCCTCTGCGTATTTGATTCCTTGCCATTAAAAAGCTTTTACAGAGATGAAATTTTTGGGCAGTAGATGATAGTCGAGGACGAATAACGCAGGTACTTTGTCTTTCTTTTTTTTTTTTTTCTCTCTCTTTAAACTATTGTTTCTTTAAAGTCGCATCGCCTACCGTGGTCATCAGCGACTATTTGCCAACGACACACGGACGGAGTCGCCCGTCCGTTCGTTAATTCGATAAGTAGGAGGATGAGGGTGAACGTTTCAGTCAAGATCCAATATCATTCGCTTGTTCTTCGTCGATGCACAAAGTAACGTTATCTCGTTGGGAAACGACGCCTTTCCATTAACCGATCCTGATTTTTTTCGTTTAAACGGTAACCGTTTAATATTTTACGAAAGATACTTTATCGTTGTTTAGTAGAAATATAACGTAACGTAATGCAATAAATACATAATCCTCTTACAGTCTTATCGAATACACGATAGAGCGTAGTACGTGTACGTTGATAAAGTTAAAAAACGATAGGCGTTTTTCAAACGACATAACATTTCTACGTTTCATCGATCGAATAACCAATCCGTTGTTGTTTTATCTTTTTGTCCCAACTTTTTAATTCAGCGTTCATAAGCTTCTATGTTTCTGCCTTTTGTTTGTTTGTTTGTTTGTTTGCTTTTCCTTTTTTTTATTTCTTTTTTTTTTTTTTTTTTTATTGCTTAGTCATAGAATACACCGATACTGCCGTTCGGTGGGAAAAATCTAGGACGGTCCTACGTAAATGTTCTGTACGCCTGATTTGGATTTTTCAATTTCAACGTGTCGCGAGCGTTTAAATTTTGATCGCGTGATTTCCGTATACTCTTGCCTATCCTGTGTCCCGTATAATATCGACACGTTCGTTAATTTTACCAAAATGTTCGGATAAAAGACGTGGAATTGCTGGAATAAACAGCGGATCGTCGCACATTCGTAGAACGTTCGAAGATAGGAAAATTCACGGAGCCCGATAGTACGTAGAAATATAATCGAAAATAGAATACAACTTTCTGCTTGTTTTTCTAAAATTATAAATATGCATGGGTCTGCGCAAACTACATATTCGTCGTTATTCGTTGGAATAAATATCTGCAAGTTAATACCGTTTTTTTTTTTTTTTTTTTCTTTTCCCACCGATGTGATTCAGCTTGCCATTTAACTAGGGGAAAGTCTTCGCGACAGATCGATAATCGTATCAAGACGAAGACAATCCACGTAACAACTGTAAAGGGTTGAAAACGAAGTTTCGTTTGATCGTATGCGCGAGCGTTAGACGGTCGAACGTCCCTTATTTCAGCGAGAATCGACGTTTACGCGAGCACATCGGTCACGGAACGTTTGATTTTTCGTTCGTAGCGTTCGTGCCATTTCATCCAGACGGATGAAACTCGTCCACGTGGGTAACGAACGATTCAGCACCCGATTTCTAAGCTCGTACACGAACAAGCTGCTAGTTTCTACCTGTTATATGTCGTGCGCTTAACGTTAAGTAACGTCGTAGTAACGGTATGGGTCTGTCGTTGATTAAGGACCGGTTAATTATCCCGTTTAATTACGCGACTATGCCGAGAAACTTATTCCTTCCGCTACGAATCCTCTCGAAAGTGCAAATAGCTTCTTGCATAATTTAAACGTCGTAGCGTTCGCGACACGGCGGGGGAGAGGGGACGTGTTTGCCGTAAAAACAAAAAAAAAAAAAAAAGAAAAAAAAAGCGGAATAAAACGTAGATTTAATTCGAGTAGCTAAAGTTCTTGATCTTCACGATGGTCTTTTACGCTTCGATATTCGTTTTCGTCAGGCAACTTGTGTACGAACGAAGAATCACGCGCCATGTTCTCAACACCGTGGATATTGGACAGATACGTTGCATATATGTATTTCCATTACGTGTTTAACCAACGTTTGCTGCTTCTTCTCTTTCGCCCCTTGTTTCTTTCACGTTGTGCGTCGTGTTTAAACGTTTTAAACGTACCGCGTAAAAGCCTTGGACCACCTGCCAAAAATCTTTGCTATACGTTAAACCAAAGAATTGACTTTCAAAATATTCGGTGTGCCGGTAGCATCGATTCTTCGTACGAATAATTTTCGGACAAACTGGCGTCCGTTGTATCTCGTGCCACGCGCAAATGCTTTCCTAAAGTGCGTTGAAACTGGCAACCACGCGGCAACTGGTCTAAGATTTTTCCGCGACGCTGTGAACGAACGTGTTAACGATAGACGTAAGCAGCACGTTATTTGCATCGAACTGTTCAGCGAAACACCGGCTTCCCTTCGCGAAAACCCTTTAAAATCGGCGAAGCCTCGAGCTTCGTTGAATACAATTTTTTTTTTTTTTTTTTCGTTGAATACAAGCGTTATGACGTTATATATTTCGAAATTATAAAGAGAATAATAGATACGTTAAATATCGTAAATAGCGGTAAATATGTTAAAGAATAACGTTAAGGATGTTTGTTTCGGTTGTCGTGTTAAATTTCGTATCGGTGTTAAAAATACGCGAGTGGTTCGCTGAAAGCAATTCTGTCGTATCGCCTTAGATCGTAGATCGTTTTTAACCTTGTTTATTTGTTTATTCCATTTCTTGCGTGTACATAAAACGCGTTTTCTCCAGACGACACTTGTCGATCTGACGAGTTTACGTGCGCAAACAAGCGATGTATCCAGAGAATGTGGGTATGCGACAGCGACGACGATTGCGGAGACGGCAGCGACGAGGAAGATTGCAAACCGGCCACCTGTGGTCCGTCAGAGTTCGCCTGCTCCAAGAATTATTGCATAACGTCTCGATGGAGATGCGACGGTGATTTCGATTGTCCAGATAAAATCGACGAAGTTGGATGTAAGGTAAAACATCGTCGATCGGATATTTTATTTTATATATATATATATAATAAGAAAAAACTTTATCGATCGTTATTCCGTCGTGAATACGTCGAATGGACAAATCTGTTCGTCCGTAGACTCGCGTCATTTTTCTCTCTTAGCGCTTCCTATATAGTTTTATTTCTTCCAGAAGCGGAATTTTTATGAAAACGGGCTGATTAATATTTATTCGACTCCGTTAACTGTTAACCGCGTAACGAGTAAATTAAAGAAACGTAACGTTTTTTTTTTTATCCACGCTATACTATTTTTTATACTATACTGTACTGTACTTTACTAATCTATAATATACGAAAACGTAAAAATATATCGAAATATAGCGAAATTGGTCGGTCGGTGCGCGTAAAAATCTCAACAATTGCAGATAGTTTCGTCATCGCGTTGCCGCTTTCCTAATTAGCATACCAACGAAACTGGGCTTGCTTCGCATCTCGATTAATTAAAACTCCGCAACTTCCTACATTAGAATCAAATACCTCGGAAATAAGGTAAAAAGCGCGTATCGACCATTTGCTCGGCGTTGGCGTCGTCGTCGAGATCTTTGAAATTAACATACTCGCGAGACGTATCGACGTCGCAAAACAGCCGCCTAAAGTCCGGAAAATCACGAAGCGATCCGCGCAAAGGAAAGGGCAAAGGCGCAAAGCGAAAGATTTATGAAATCTTTTTAGTATTCGAACGGCGAACGACCAAGCCATTGCAACAAGGACGAAGACTTCGACTGCGACGACGATTTCACGTGCATACACAAAAGCTGGGTGTGCGACGGTGAAAGAGACTGCCCCAACGGGGCCGACGAGTTGCCAAAACGGTGTCACAACGTTACATGCAGGCCGGATCAATTCCAATGCGGCGATCATCGTAATTGTATATCAGGTAAACTTAATTACGAGAACGTTCTACCAGCTTCCCTTTTTCGTAATTCGACGGGTACGCGCTGTCTCTCGCGTTGTACAACGCGCGACTACGTATCACCAGACATCGCGATTTATTCGAAGGAGAAAATTCGTGAAGAATTTCGCCGAAGGTCGGCCCTTAGCGTTTCGCATTGTCATTCGTAAATGGTGCGTGTAGCGTGTATATTTTATTAGTATGGTATATTATTTTAATTAGTTTTGTTAAATAACGTATGCCGCGTACTCTGTAGAATATGGATAATCGATACTTTATGACCCGATTAATTTATCTGATTACCAGTCATCCTAATTTTTAACGGAGAGTTTATATAAAAGCATCTCTGCCTATGGTATAATATTTATAATCTGGTTTATCCATCGAACGGATTTCAGATACGTTGTAATGATTAATTTTGAGAGATAAAGCGCATAGGTTAATACGAAGCGTAATTTTACTTTCAACGTATTAAATTTGCTTGTAGTACTCTGCTAAATAATATCCGTTCGTAATGTACGCAAGATAATGTTATACGTCGTGTACCGTACTATGCCGTGGACGCGTGGACTTTCGCGTGGACTTTCGCGTGAACTTTCGCGCGAACGAGGAAACCAAGAATCCGTTGGTAAAAACAAGTTGGTCAGGGCAGTTGTTATTCTCGTACTCGTCCATTTTCTATTTTTGCTCTATTTTATTCGGCATTAATTTATCGTCGCGCAAAGCGCGCTTCCCGCCGCTTCTCCTTCCAGATTTTATCCTGCGTACGTGTATATGCGAAAATATTTTTCAGGCCACCTGTATTGCAACGGTAAAGCAGAATGCGTAGATGGCAGCGACGAGAGAAATTGCACGGGCAAGACCACCGTTTGCGATCCGTCGACGCAATTCGAATGTAGCGAGGGCTCGTGTATCCCTCTTTCCAGCGTGTGCAACAAAAACCGTGATTGTATCGGTTGGGAGGACGAGAACGAAGAACTTTGCGGCGTGAACGAGTGTGCCAAGAACAACGGTGGATGTTCGCAAATTTGCATCGATCTGCCGATCGGCTTCCGGTGCGATTGCAACGCAGGATACAGGCTCATCGACAATAGGACTTGCGACGGTAACTTGACAAGAGTATTCCCGAAAACACGTTCTTTGTTACTCGCGTTAATGTTGAAATTGTATAACGATTCATATTGGCCATTTCCCACTGTTATTTATTGATCACTTTGCATTTTTAAGTCCATCGAAGTGCATGTTAACGCGGTTTCCATGTCCGCAGTCCCAGCCTAATTTTCCCATCGGGAAAACACGACGCTGATAGAGTGGATGATATTAACGACTTTCCATTCTCATGATATAATATACGAATAATAGAATATAAGTATTACGCGTAAGGACATTACCTTTTCATATTCATTCGTTATCAATTTTTATATCCGTTTGCTTCTCGATACAACTTTGTACCTTTACTTCGCTAGATACTATACTTTCGGGTATCTTACAATATTTCCGTATATTTTATGCATTCAGGTGCTTCTTTATCTTTCTTTTTTTCTTTCTTTTTTTTTTCACCTTTAAATGTTACACAGACGCGTGAAAATCCGCAGCTTAGTTACAAAAGCTTGCGGTAAATGACAGTTGACGTGGAACGGCGTACGAATGGTTATAACGATTCGGAACAGTCGGAAAGGGCGGACGGACAGAAAGCTCGCAAAGTAAAGATAACTCTAATAACAGACGATTCTTACCAGCAACGGTAAGACAGCTCTCTGAAGAAAAGCTGTGGCACTTTGTCTTTTTTCCTTTTTCTCGTCATACGTGCGCGCATCCTCTCGCTCGCCTGAATACGAGCAACTTCCCTCTCGTTACAATCCTCTTCTCGTTATACCTGACAAAACTCTATAAGAAAATGACGAACGCGCTCTTACGATACTACAATGTCGTGCTGTTCTTTTCTTTTCTCTCTTCTTTTTTTTTCTTTTCTTTCTTTTTTTCCTTTTCTTTTTCTTCTCTTTCTTCTTTTTTGCAAGTCTTTCTAACGGAACGAAAATAATTGTCGCAACGAAAGAGAGAGAATGTAAAAAATGGTGTTTCCCGCTTCAGATATAGACGAATGCTTGGAACCAGGCAGCTGTTCTCAGTTCTGTTTGAACGAAAAGAGCAGTTTCAAGTGCAGCTGTGCCCCGGGTTACCTTAAGGATCCCAGGAACCATACTCGTTGCAAGGCGGCGGAAGGTCACGCCAGTCTGCTCTTTACCAGAAGGCACGATATAAGAAAAGTGGCACTGGATCGTTTGGAGATGACGAATATAGTGAAAGACACGAAAATGGCCGCGGCCTTGGATTTCGTTTTTCGCACCGGTATGATCTTCTGGAGCGACAGCAGCGAAAAGAAGATCTATAAGTAAGCAACGACGAATCGAATTCAAAAGACACAGAACGGCAAAGACACGTGACTTTAACTTTAAGATCAAACGTCCCCTTTTCGATATGGCGTTGATCGACAACGCGTCGAATTTTTTTAATTCTTTCTTCACGTATAAATAAAAGACGCGGCAGATCTAACTTGTCGCGTTTCTCGCCTATGGCCTACGTATATCGTGTCCATTCCGCTACGCATCTACGCGTCTCCTTTCCTATAAGAAATACTTTGTTACTCACATATCCTTCATCGTTATCGTTGTTTAGAGCTCCGATAGACGAAGGCAACGAGCGTACAGTTGTAATCGACGATGGTTTAACAACGTCGGATGGACTTGCCGTTGATTGGATATATAGTCATATTTATTGGACCGATTCTAAGAAGAGTACCATAGAACTGGCTAATTTCGAGGGTAATATGAGGAAGACGTTGATTCGAGATCGGGTACAAGAACCTAGAGCGATAGCTTTGAATCCACTGGAGGGATGGATGTTTTGGACCGATTGGAGCGACGAAGCCCGCATAGAGAAAGCGGGCATGGATGGATCTCATCGAACGGTAGATCCATAATAAGATCGAAGAGAGAACGAACCTGTAGTTAAGATAATCTTCTATGGATATCCTCTTAGGAACTACGGCTTTCCTTTTCGTATTCCAGTTATCATTTAACGCGTTGCAATCGTACGACTACAAGCATCTTTCGCTTTCGCCAATAACAATACGCGTATATCGAACTTTTTCCCAAAGGTTTCTCTCTCTCTCTCCCTCTCTCTCTCTCTCTCTATATATATATATATATATTTTTAAATCTCTAATCTCTCTCCAAATACTAGATAAAGTTTTCAAAATTCCCTCCTGCTGGGAAAGTTCATTTTTTCTTCGATCTTTTAAGACAAAAGTTAATTAAATACTTTCAGAGCAGATGGCCGATAGAAGAATAAAGTTTCTGAAACGACGGGCTTATCGTTTGCAGGTGATAGTCGAGAATGACGTACAGTGGCCAAATGGGTTGACTCTGGACTTAATTGGCAAGAAAATATACTGGGTAGACGCAAAGTTAAATATAATTGGATCGTGTAATTACGATGGTTCTGGTGTACGAACGGTACTCTATTCTCCGGAAGTATTGAGGCATCCCTTCAGTATTACGACGTTCGAGGACTACGTTTATTGGACCGACTGGGATAAGGAGGCGATATTTAAAGCGAATAAGTTTACTGGTCAATCGGTCGAAGCTGTTACATCTCTTCGAACTCTGAAATATCCAATGGTCGTTCACGTGTATCATCCGTACAGACAACCGGACGGAATGAATCAATGTCAGGCTGTGAATGGTCATTGCAGTCATTTGTGTTTACCAGCACCGAGAATTAATTCGAAATCGCCTCTTCTTAGTTGCGCTTGTCCGGACGGCCTAAGATTGTTGCCCGACGGTTTGATGTGCGTGGAGAAAGGTAAGCGACACCGATGATGCCAATCGTTTGTTCGTAAATTACACGCATTAATTTAATATGCATGCAATGCGACGCTGAAGTCGAGAGAATGAAATCAAAGTTAGGGTAATGCATGGTACGTTACGATAGGGATAACGCTTACGATTTAAATACGAATACAAAATTTTAACGAAGCATGTTTACATTTTTCTTTTCTTTCTTTCTTTCTTTCTTTCTTTCTTTCTTTCTTTCTTTCTTTTTTTTTTCTTTCTCTCGTATTACCGTATTATCGTCATCGAATCGCTTTAATCGATTCATTTTTTCTTCTTCTCTTCACTCTTGAATTATACTATGATTATCATGCTATTGTCTTACATTTATTATTTTATTACTTATCATAATATTTTGCGTCGATGTTGCATGAATATGGGATGATATCCAGTAAGTACAACTGTAGCACCTACAACGCAAGAAATTAGTAAACCGTTCAAGAGACTCGAACCTCTCAACGTAACCGCGGCTGTCCGTAAGTATATTTGCACGCGTTCTTCTCTACATCGTACATACGACTATACATACCTCCATAATCGATTGATCAAAAACATTTGGATATGCTTTGTAACGTGTAATATAGTCTTATATTAATAACGACGTGTGTATTGTTATACGTGACGCATGTTTCTAAATCGCAAAAAAAAAAAAAAAAAGAAAAGAAAAGAAAAGAAAGTGGCTTTGTATGTAATAGGAGGCTTGTCGTGATCGTACTTGTTACCGATCACCGCTGAGACGCGTGTTCGTGTCACGGCTGTGACGTTTAGTTTAGACTCTTTGGGCGATCGTACGAAGGGGCGGACACCTCACGCCCAGAAGGTTGCCTTGTCACTTGCCGCGAACAGTCGTCCTATGAATTAAGGATTCCAAAGAGTCTCTGACTGGGCGTCAAGCGCCGGCATCGAACGCTGCGCGTCAATCGTTGGGAGACGGAGGAATTTTCTCACGCGTCACCGAAGAGGCCACCTTCGATGATCCCTGAAATCGCTTTACCTCCGCTTCGGAAAGGATAGACGATCCTAGGAGAGAGTCGCGAGGTCCCGTGCGGGTGCTGATCGGGCTTTGTTTTTAACGAAACAGACCAATCAACAATTTCGAAAACTCTCGACGAAAAGAACGACCCTCGGGGGAGACGGGTGAGACCACGGAAGACGGTTTTAGTTTGTCGAGTCGGAGTCGGAAGCAAACCGCTAGTGGGATTGGAAGTAAAAGATCATTCGGTTAGGGAAGTTGAGTCGATAGGGTTCGGTTGAGTCTGTCTCGTTCGAGAGACGCATCGCGTCCTCAAATACATCATAATTTGGTGGATCCTTCGGCGTTGTGTAATACCCAAGGCCAGAAGAAATCGCTTAAAACTACCGAGCGGAGCGTACTTCTGGCCGCGACAATATCTTTTTAATTACTTAGCTTTATCTTTAACTTAGTTCGCGGCCTCTTCGCTTCTTTTGTCTGACCGACTAATTTGTTTTAGATCCAACGCATTCGACAGATGGAGATGGCAAAGGTGGCCTGGCGTCTGAATCCACAGACCCTGGCTTAGTCGCTGGGATAGTGATAGGCGTGGCGTCCTTAGGGCTGTTGCTCCTCGCATTAGTAGCAGTATTATGCTATAGGCATTACCTTCATCGTAATGTAACGAGTATGAACTTTGATAATCCTGTGTATAGGAAAACCACAGAAGATCAATTTAGTCTTGAAAAGAATAGATTTCCACTCCCCACTGCTACGGTTGCAGAAGAGGTAATTACTGTGTGTGATGTGTCATTTCGTTAAAAAAAAAAAAAAAAAAAGAAAAAAAAAAGAATCGTGTATGTTATTTATATACTTTTCTTTATTTATTTATCGAACCTCGATATAAATGTGTATATTTTGTATAATTTTTTTGTTTAATTTCAATAGGCTCAGGAACCTTTAACGAGTCCTGGAACTAATGATTACGTTTAAGAATGAATCTGTCAATGAAACGGGCTTAGCAGGCTATTGAAATATAATGTCGACCAAGTAACACAAAAATCATGTATAAAGAAAAAAAAAAAAAAAAAAAGAAAAAAGAAAAAGAGCGACGAAGCGCATGTCGAACGAGCCTGTCCAATAATATGCCTGCAATTGCCCACCTGCCTGCCAACTCAGCTGTGATTATGTTTATTTTTTCTTTTTCGTACTGTCTCGTTTCCTTTACAAATTTATGCATCTTGTCATTCAACCACTACTACACGTATGCGCAACATTTAGATTTGCCCCGAGGCATAAAGGGAGAAATACTTAGGTGAACTATAATTGTTGCCAAATAAGCGTTATAGCCGTCAGTTTTCGGGTAGTTTGATAAGATACGATAAAAATCCTATTTTATAATGGTTTCTCTTTCGTTTACACGCGGTAATATGTAACATAGTGCTAGTTACAAATCTATGTGGGGTCTTGATGCAACTATGTTTAAATATATAAGATATATGCATACATACATATATATATATATATATATCTTTATGTATATGTGTGTGTGTGTGTGTGTGTATACATATAGAAAGAGAGAGAGAGAGAGAGAGAGAGAGAGAGAGAGAGAGAGAGAGAGAGAGAGAGAATATTTTTATCTACATGTAAGATTTTTAACTTGTTATTGTTTCACTATTTATTCTTTAAGCATATATTTTGTCGAGTATAACTTTTAGTTAGATATATGTATACTGTTGCATTGATAGAATCTCGTGTATATAACATACGAACATGCGAAGTATATAGTAGGAATAATTTTACGAATCATTAGTAATGGCAATGAATTGTCAGAAACATTCTATCATCGTCATTTGTGAATTTGTTAAATATAATTTGTAATAGCTTTTTTTTTTTTACGTATATTATACAATATTTTATAGTGCCAAAAGAAAGTGTTTCAGAAATGATCATGTTTAACGGTATTTGTAGCAATCAGAGACATTTTCTTGAACAATCGAAATTTCTTCTTTGATATATTATAAATTTAGGAATAGCAATATACTTACATTTTAATCCCAGTAATAGCTCAAACGATGGCGTTTACGTATATAAATGTATAAATCGTTCTTTTGTACATGAATACACATTTCTCCTTTTATGTCGTTTACACGATATATACAAGCAGTGTTTCCAGCACGTTCATAGAACTCTTTTTAACGACTGTTTGTGTTTGTATAAGTAGACCATATCATAGTAAAACATTTCTCGCCGATATATTCTGTTAATGTTATGATCCTAATGAAATAGATTGAAAACCAATTAGATGTAATAAGATCAGCTCAATGACACTAAGTGTGACTGCGTGTCTGTTAAAAGTAAAACTGTTGTTTAGGTATTTCAACCTACTAAAAAAAAAAAAAGATCAGTGTATATGTATAGAACTATCGCCTCGGGTTTAAGAGTTTTACTTATTATATATACTTTATGATTATTATATTAAATAATTAAATGTGAGACAGAT